>CALYLW010000878.1:0-115999 GCA_944989445.1 Ampullaceana balthica | reverse complement strand
GTAATGGCACAATATTATGAAATGGTCAGGGACACACATCAAGGTAATGGCATCAATATTATGAAATGGCCAGGGACATGCATCAAGGTAAAGGCACACTATTATGAAATGGTCAGGCACACACATCAAGGTAATGGCACAATATTATGAAATGGTAAGGGACACACATCAAGGTAATGGCACAATATTATAAAATTGTCAGGGACATGCATCAAGGTAATGGCACAATATTATAAAATCGTCAGGGACACACATCAAGGTAATGGCACAATATTATGAAATGGTCAGGGACACACATCAAGGTAATGGCACACTATTATGAAATGGTCAGGGCCACACATCAAGGTAATGGCACAATATTATGGAATGGTCAGGGACACACATCAAGGTAATGGCACAATATTATGAAATGGTCAAGGACACACATCAAGGCAATGGCACAATATTATGAAATGGTCAGGGCCACACATCAAGGTAATGGCACATTATTATGAGATGGTCAGGGCCTTACATCAAAGTAATGGCACAATATTATGAAATGGTCAGGGAAACACATCATGGTAATGGCACAATATTATGAAATGATAAGGGACACACATCAAGGTAATGGCACAATATTATGAAATGATCAGGGACACACATCAAGGCAATGGCACAATATTATGAAATGGTCAGGGACACACATCAAGATAATGGCACAATATTATGAAATGGTAAGGGACACACATCAAGGTAACGGCACAATATTATGAAATGGTCAGGGACACACATCAAGGTAATGGCACAATATTATGAAATGGTCAGGGACACACATCAAGGTAATGGCATAATATTATGAAATGGCCAGGGACATGCATCAAGGTAAAGGAACACTATTATGAAATGGTCAGGCACACACATAGAGGTAATGGCACAATATTATGAAATGGTAAGGGACACACATCAAGGTAATGGCACAATATTATGAAATGGTCAGGGACAAACATCAAGGTAATGAAACAATATTATGAAATGGCCAGGGACACACATCAAGGTAATGGTACAATATTATAAAATGGCCAGGGACATGCATCAAGGTAATGGCACACTATTATGAAATGGTCAGGGACATATATGAAGGTAATGGCACAATATTATGAAATGGTCAGGGACACACATCAAAGTAATGGAACATTATTATGAAATGGTCAGGTACACATCAATGTTATGGCACAATATTATGAAATGGTAAGGGACACACATCAAGATAATGGCACAATATTATGAAATGGTAAGGGACACACATCAAGGTAACGGCACAATATTATGAAATGGTCAGGGACACACATCCAGATAATAGCACAATATTATGAAATGGTAAGGGACACATCAAGGTAATGGCACAATATTATGAAATGGTCAGGGACAAACATCAAGGTAATGGCACAATATTATGAAATGGTCAGGGACACACATCAAGGTAATGGCACAATATTATAAAATGGCCAGGGACATGCATCAAGGTAATGGCACAATATTATGAAATGGTCAGGGAAATACATGAAGTTAATGGCACAATATTATGAAATGGTCAGGGACACACATCAAGGTAATGGCATCAATATTATGAAATGGCCAGGGACTTGCATCAAGGTAATGGCACAATATTATGAAATGGTCAGGGCCACACATAAAGGTAATGGCACAATATTATGAGATGGTCAGGGTCTTACATCAAAGTAATGGCACAATATTATGAAATGGCCAGGGACATGCATCAAGGTAAAGGCACACTATTATGAAATGGTCAGGCACACACATCATGGTAATGGCAAAATATTATGAAATGGTAAGGGACACACATCAAGGTAATGGCACAATATTATAAAATTGTCAGGGACATGCATCAAGGTAATGGCACAATATTATAAAATGGACAGGGACACACATCAAGGTAATGGCACAATATTATGAAATGGTCAGGGACACACATCAAGGTAATGGCACACTATTATGAAATGGTCAGGGCCACACATCAAGGTAATGGCACAATATTATGGAATGGTCAGGGACACACATCAAGGTAATGGCACAATATTATGAAATTGTCAGGGACACACATCAAGGCAATGGCACAATATTATGAAATGGTCAGGGCCACACATCAAGGTTTTGGCACAATATTATGAGATGGTCAGGGCCTTACATCAAAGTAATGGCACAATATTATGAAATGGTCAGGGAAACACATCATGGTAATGGCACAATATTATGAAATGGTAAGGGACACACATCAAGGTAATGGCACAATATTATGAAATGATCAGGGACACACATCAAGGTAATGGCACAATATTAAGAAATGGTCAGGGACACACATCAAGATAATGGCACAATATTATGAAATGGTAAGGGACACACATCAAGGTAACGGCACAATATTATGAAATGGTCAGGGACACACATCAAGGTAATGGCACAATATTATGAAATGGTCAGGGACACACATCAAGGTAATGGCACAATATTATGAAATGGTCAGGGACACACATCAAGGTAATGGAACATTATTATGAAATGGTCAGGGACACATCAATGTTATGGCACAATATTATGAAATGGTAAGGGACACACATCAAGGTAATGGCACAATATTATGAAATGGTCAGGGACAAATATCAAGGTAATGAAACAATATTATGAAATGGCCAGGGACACACATTAAGGTAATGGTACAATATTATAAAATGGCCAGGGACATGCATCAAGGTAATGGCACACTATTATGAAATGGTCAGGGACATATATGAAGGTAATGGCACAATATTATGAAATGGTCAGGGACACACATCAAGGTAATGGAACATTATTATGAAATGGTCAGGTACACATCAATGTTATGGCACAAAAATATGAAATGGTAAGGGACACACATCAAGATAATGGCACAATATTATGAAATGGTAAGGGACACACATCAAGGCAACGGCACAATATTATGAAATGGTCATGGACACACATCCAGATAATAGCACAATATTATGAAATGGTAAGGGACACATCAAGGTAATGGCACAATATTATGAAATGGTCAGGGACAAACATCAAGGTAATGGCACAATATTATGAAATGGTCAGGGACACACATCAAGGTAATGGCACAATTTTATAAAATGGCCAGGGACATGCATCAAGGTAATGGCACAATATTATGAAATGGTCAGGGACATACATGAAGTTAATGGCACAGAATTATGAAATGGTAAGGGACACACATCAAGGTAACGGCACAATATTATGAAATGGTCAGGGACACACATCCAGATAATAGCACAATATTATGAAATGGTAAGGGACACATCAAGGTAATGGCACAATATTATGAAATGGTCAGGGACAAACATCAAGGTAATGGCACAATATTATGAAATGGTCAGGGACACACATCAAGGTAATGGCACAATATTATAAAATGGCCAGGGACATGCATCAAGGTAATGGCACAATATTATGAAATGGTCAGGGAAATACATGAAGTTAATGGCACAATATTATGAAATGGTCAGGGACACACATCAAGGTAATGGCATCAATATTATGAAATGGCCAGGGACTTGCATCAAGGTAATGGCACAATATTATGAAATGGTCAGGGCCACACATAAAGGTAATGGCACAATATTATGAGATGGTCAGGGTCTTACATCAAAGTAATGGCACAATATTATGAAATGGTCAGGGAAACACATCATGGTAATGGCACAATATTATGAAATGGTAAGGGACACACATCAAGGTAATGGCACAATATTATGAAATGATCAGGGACACACATCAAGGTAATGGCACAATATTATGAAATGGTCAGGGACACACATCAAGATAATGGCACAATATTATGAAATGGTAAGGGACACACATCAAGGTAACGGCACAATATTATGAAATGGTCAGTGACACACATCAAGGTAATGGCACAATATTATGAAATGGTCAGGGACACACATCAAGGTAATGGCACAATATTATGAAAAGGTCAGGGACCTAATCAAGGTAATGGAACATTATTATGAAATGGTCAGGGACACATCAATGTTATGGCACAATATTATGAAATGGTAAGGGACACACATCAATGTAATGGCACAATATTATGAAATGGTCAGGGACACACATCAAGGTAATGGCACAATATTATGAAATGGTCAGGGACACACATCAAGGTAATGGCATAATATTATGAAATGGCCAGGGACATGCATCAAGGTAAAGGCACACTATTATGAAATGGTCAGGCACACACATCATGGTAATGGCAAAATATTATGAAATGGTAAGGGACACACATCAAGGTAATGGCACAATATTATAAAATTGTCAGGGACATGCATCAAGGTAATGGCACAATATTATAAAATGGACAGGGACACACATCAAGGTAATGGCACAATATTATGAAATGGTCAGGGACACACATCAAGGTAATGGCACACTATTATGAAATGGTCAGGGCCACACATCAAGGTAATGGCACAATATTATGGAATGGTCAGGGACACACATCAAGGTAATGGCACTATATTATGAAATTGTCAGGGACACACATCAAGGCAATGGCACAATATTATGAAATGGTCAGGGCCACACATCAAGGTTTTGGCACAATATTATGAGATGGTCAGGGCCTTACATCAAAGTAATGGCACAATATTATGAAATGGTCAGGGAAACACATCATGGTAATGGCACAATATTATGAAATGGTAAGGGACACACATCAAGGTAATGGCACACTATTATGAAATGATCAGGGACACACATCAAGGTAATGGCACAATATTAAGAAATGGTCAGGGACACACATCAAGATAATGGCACAATATTATGAAATGGTAAGGGACACACATCAAGGTAACGGCACAATATTATGAAATGGTCAGGGACACACATCAAGGTAATGGCACAATATTATGAAATGGTCAGGGACACACATCAAGGTAATGGCACAATATTATGAAATGGTCAGGGACACACATCAAGGTAATGGAACATTATTATGAAATGGTCAGGGACACATCAATGTTATGGCACAATATTATGAAATGGTAAGGGACACACATCAAGGTAATGGCACAATATTATGAAATGGTCAGGGACAAATATCAAGGTAATGAAACAATATTATGAAATGGCCAGGGACACACATTAAGGTAATGGTACAATATTATAAAATGGCCAGGGACATGCATCAAGGTAATGGCACACTATTATGAAATGGTCAGGGACATATATGAAGGTAATGGCACAATATTATGAAATGGTCAGGGACACACATCAAGGTAATGGAACATTATTATGAAATGGTCAGGTACACATCAATGTTATGGCACAAAAATATGAAATGGTAAGGGACACACATCAAGATAATGGCACAATATTATGAAATGGTAAGGGACACACATCAAGGCAACGGCACAATATTATGAAATGGTCATGGGACACACATCCAGATAATAGCACAATATTATGAAATGGTAAGGGACACATCAAGGTAATGGCACAATATTATGAAATGGTCAGGGACAAACATCAAGGTAATGGCACAATATTATGAAATGGTCAGGGACACACAATGGGGGTAATGGCACAATTTTATAAAATGGCCAGGGACATGCATCAAGGTAATGGCACAATATTATGAAATGGTCAGGGACATACATGAAGTTAATGGCACAATATTATGAAATGGTCAGGGACACACATCAAGGTAATGGCATCAATATTATGAAATGGCCAGGGACTTGCATCAAGGTAATGGCACAATATTATGAAATGGTCAGGGCCACACATCAAGGTAATGGCACAATATTATGAGATGGTCAGGGCCTTACATCAAAGTAATGGCACAATATTATGAAATGGTCAGGGAAACACATCATGGTAATGGCACAATATTATGAAATGGTAAGGGACACACATCAAGGTAATGGCACAATATTATGAAATGGTCAGGGACACACATCAAGATAATGGCACAATATTATGAAATGGTAAGGGACACACATCAAGGTAACGGCACAATATTATGAAATGGTCAGGGACACACATCAAGGTAATGGCACAATATTATGAAATGGTCAGGGACACACATCAAGGTAATGGCACAATATTATGAAATGGTCAGGAAACTATTCAAGGTAATGGAACATTATTATGAAATGGTCAGGGACACATCAATGTTATGGCACAATATTATGAAATGGTAAGGGACACACATCAAGGTAATGGCACAATATTATGAAATGGTCAGGGACACACATCAAGGTAATGGCACAATATTATGAAATGGTCAGGGACAAACATCAAGGTAATGAAACAATATTATGAAATGGCCAGGGACACACATCAAGGTCATGGTACAATATTATAAAATGGCCAGGGACATGCATCAAGGTAATGGCACAATATTATGAAATGGTAAGGGACACACATCAAGGTAATGGCACAATATTATAAAATTGTCAGGGACATGCATCAAGGTAACGGCACAATATTATAAAATGGTCAGGGACACACATCAAGGTAATGGCACAATATTATGAAATGGTCAGGGACACACATCAAGGTAATGGCACACTATTATGAAATGGTCAGGGCCACACATCAAGGTAATGGCACAATATTATGAAATGGTCAGAGACACACATCAAGGCAATGGCACAATATTATGAAATGGTCAGGGCCACACATCAAGGTAATGGCACAATATTATGAGATGGTCAGGGCCTTACATCAAAGTAATGGCACAATATTATGAAATGATCAGGGAAACACATCATGGTAATGGCACAATATTATGAAATGGTAAGGGACACACATCAAGGTAATTGCATAATATTATGAAATGATCAGGGACACACATCAAGATAATGGCACAATATTATGAAATGGTCAGGGACACACATCAAGATAATGGCACAATATTATGAAATGGTAAGGGACACACATCAAGGTAACGGCACAATATTATGAAATGGTCAGGGACACACATCAAGGTAATGGCACAATATTATGAAATGGTCAGGGACAAACATCAAGGTAATGGCACAAAATTATGAAATGGTCAGGGACCTAATCAAGGTAATGAAACATTATTATGAAATGGTCAGGGACACATCAATGTTATGGCACAATATTATGAAATGGTAAGGGACACACATCAAGGTAATGGCACAATATTATGAAATGGTCAGGGACAAACATCAAGGTAATGAAACAATATTATGAAATGGCAAGGGACACACATCAAGGTAATGGTACAATATTATAAAATGGCCAGGGACATGCATCAAGGTAATGGCACACTATTATGAAATGGTCAGGGACATATATGAAGGTAATGGCACAATATTATGAAATGGTCAGGGACACACATCAAGGTAATGGAACATTATTATGAAATGGTCAGGTACACATCAATGTTATGGCACAATATTATGAAATGGTAAGGGACACACATCAAGATAATGGCACAATATTATGAAATGGTAAGGGACACACATCAAGGTAACGGCACAATATTATGAAATGGTCAGGGACACACATCCAGATAATAGCACAATATTATGAAATGGTAAGGGACACATCAAGGTAATGGCACAATATTATGAAATGGTCAGGGACACACACATCAAGGTAATGGCACAATATTATAAAATGGCCAGGGACATGCATCAAGGTAATGGCACAATATTATGAAATGGTCAGGGACATACATGAAGTTAATGGCACAATATTATGAAATGGTCAGGGACACAATTCAAGGTAATGGCATCAATATTATGAAATGGCCAGGGACTTGCATCAACGTAATGGCACAATATTATGAAATGGTCAGGGACAAACATCAAGGTAATGGCACAATATTATGAGATGGTCAGGGCCTTACATCAAAGTAATGGCACAATATTATGAAATGGTCAGGGAAACACATCATGGTAATGGCACAATATTATGAAATGGTAAGGGACACACATCAAGGTAATGGCACAATATTATGAAATGATCAGGGACACACATCAAGGTAATGGCACAATAATATGAAATGGTAAGGGACACACATCAAGGTAACGGCACAATATTATGAAATGGTCAGGGACACACATCAAGGTAATGGCACAATATTATGAAATGGTCAGGGACACACATCAAGGTAATGGCACAATATTATGAAATGGTCAGGGACCTAATCAAGGTAATGGAACATTATTATGAAATGGTCAGGGACACACATCAAGGTAATGGCACAATATTATGAGATGGTCAGGGACATACAACAAGGTAATGGCACAATATTATGAAATGGTCAGGGACACACATCAAGGTAATGGCACAATATTATGAAATGGTCAGGGACACACATCAAGGTAATGGCACAATATTATGAAAATGGTCAGGGACATGCATCAAGGTAATGGCACAATATTATGAAATGGTCAGGGACACACATCAAGGTAATGGCACAATATTATGAAATGGTCAGGGACACACATCAAGGTAATGGCACAATATTATGAAATGGTCAGTGCCACACATCAAGGTAATGGCACAATATTATGAAATGGTCAGGGACACACATCAAGGTAATGGCACAATATTATGAAATGGTCAGGGACACACATCAAGGTAATGGCACAATATTATGAAATGGTCAGGGCCACACATCAAGGTAATGGCACAATATTATGAGATGGTCAGGGCCTTACATCAAAGTAATGGCACAATATTATGAAATGGTCAGGGAAACACATCATGGTAATGGCACAATATTATGAAATGGTAAGGGACACACATCAAGGTAATGGCACAATATTATGAATTGGTCAGGGACACACATCAAGGTAATGGCACAATATTATGAAATGGTCAGGGACACACATCAAGGTAATGGCACAATATTATGAAATGGTCAGGGACACACATCAAGGTAACGGCACAATATTATGAAATGGTCAGGGACGCACATCAAGGTAATGGCACAATATTATGAAATGGTCAGGGACACACATCAAGGTAATGGCACAATATTATGAAATGGTCAGGGACACACATCAAGGTAATGGCACAATATTATGAAATGGTCAGGGACACACATCAAGGTAATGGCACAATATTATGAAATGGTAAGGGACACACATCAAGGTAACGGCACAATATTATGAAATGGTCAGGGACGCACATCAAGGTAATGGCACAATATTATGAAATGGTCAGGGACACACATCAAGGTAATGGCACAATATTATGAAATGGTCAGGGACACTAATCAAGGTAATGGAACATTATTATGAAATGGTCAGGGACACATCAATGTTATGGCACAATATTATGAGATGGTCAGGGCCTTACATCAAAGTAATGGCACAATATTATGAAATGGTCAGGGAAACACATCATGGTAATGGCACAATATTATGAAATGGTAAGGGACACACATCAAGGTAATGGCACAATATTATGAATTGATCAGGGACACACATCAAGGTAATGGCACAATATTATGAAATTGTCAGGGACACACATCAAGATAATGGCACAATATTATGAAATGGTAAGGGACACACATCAAGGTAACGGCACAATATTATGAAATGGTCAGGGACGCACATCAAGGTAATGGCACAATATTATGAAATGGTCAGGGACACACATCAAGGTAATGGCACAATATTATGAAATGGTCAGGGACACACATCAAGGTAATGGCACAATATTATGAAATGGTCAGGGACACACATCAAGATAATGGCACAATATTATGAAATGGTAAGGGACACACATCAAGGTAACGGCACAATATTATGAAATGGTCAGGGACGCACATCAAGGTAATGGCACAATATTATGAAATGGTCAGGGACACACATCAAGGTAATGGCACAATATTATGAAATGGTCAGGGACCTAATCAAGGTAATGGCACATTATTATGAAATGGTCAGGGACACATCAATGTAATGGCACAATATTATGAAATGGTCAGGGACAAACATCAAGGTAATGAAACAATATTATGAAATGGCCAGGGACACACATCAAGGTAATGGTACAATATTATAAAATGGCCAGGGACATGCATCAAGGTGATGGCACACTATTATGAAATGGTCAGGGACATATATGAAGGTAATGGCACAATATTATGAAATGGTCAGGGACACACATCAAGGTAATGGAACATTATTATGAAATGGTCAGGTACACATCAATGTTATGGCACAATATTATGAAATGGTAAGGGACACACATCAAGATAATGGCACAATATTATGAAATGGTAAGGGACACACATCAAGGTAACTGCACAATATTATGAAATGGTCAGGGACACACATCCAGATAATAGCACAATATTATGAAATGGTAAGGGACACATCAAGGTAATGGCACAATATTATGAAATGGTCAGGGACAAACATCAAGGTAATGGCACAATATTATGAAATGGTCAGGGACACACATCAAGGTAATGGCACAATATTATAAAATGGCCAGGGACATGCATCAAGGTAATGGCACAATATTATGAAATGGTCAGGGACATACATGAAGTTAATGGCACAATATTATGAAATGGTCAGGGACACACATCAAGGTAATGGCATCAATATTATGAAATGGCCAGGGACTTGCATCAAGGTAATGGCACAATATTATGAAATGGTCAGGGCCACACATCAAGGTAATGGCACAATATTATGAGATGGTCAGGGCCTTACATCAAAGTAATGGCACAATATTATGAAATGGTCAGGGAAACACATCATGGTAATGGCACAATATTATGAAATGGTAAGGGACACACATCAAGGTAATGGCACAATATTATGAAATGATCAGGGACACACATCAAGGTAATGGCACAATATTATGAAATGGTCAGGGACACACATCAAGATAATGGCACAATATTATGAAATGGTAAGGGACACACATCAAGGTAACGGCACAATATTATGAAATGGTCAGGGACACACATCAAGGTAATGGCACAATATTATGAAATGGTCAGGGACACACATCAAGGTAATGGCACAATATTATGAAATGGTCAGGGACCTAATCAAGGTAATGGCACAATATTATGAAATGGTCAGGGACACATCAATGTTATGGCACAATATTATGAAATGGTCAGGGACACACATCAAGGTAATGGCACAATATTATGAAATGGTCAGGGACACACATCAAGGTAATGGCACAATATTATGAAATGGTCAGGGACACACATCAAGGTAATGGCACAATATTATGAAATGGTCAGGGACACATCAAGGTAATGGCACAATATTATGAAATGGTCAGGGACACACATCAAGGTAATGGCACAATATTATGAAATGGTCAGGGACACACATCAAGGTAATGGCACAATATTATGAAATGGTCAGGGACACACATCAAGGTAATGGCACAATATTATGAAATGGTCAGGGACACACATCAAGGTAATGGCACAATATTATGAAATGGTCAGGGACACACATCAAGGTAATGGCACAATATTATGAAATGGTCAGGGACACACATCAAGGTAATGGCACAATATTATGAAATGGTCAGGGACACACATCAAGGTAATGGCACAATATTATGAAATGGTCAGGGACACACATCAAGGTAATGGCACAATATTATGAAATGGTCAGGGACACACATCAAGGTAATGGCACAATATTATGAAATGGTCAGGGACACACATCAAGGTAATGGCACAATATTATGAAATGGTCAGGGACACACATCAAGGTAATGGCACAATATTATGAAATGGTCAGGGACACACATCAAGGTAATGGCACAATATTATGAAATGGTCAGGGACACACATCAAGGTAATGGCACAATATTATGAAATGGTCAGGGACACACATCAAGGTAATGGCACAATATTATGAAATGGTCAGGGACACACATCAAGGTAATGGCACAATATTATGAAATGGTCAGGGACACACATCAAGGTAATGGCACAATATTATGAAATGGTCAGGGACACACATCAAGGTAATGGCACAATATTATGAAATGGTCAGGGACACACATCAAGGTAATGGCACAATATTATGAAATGGTCAGGGACACACATCAAGGTAATGGCACAATATTATGAAATGGTCAGGGACACACATCAAGGTAATGGCACAATATTATGAAATGGTCAGGGACACACATCAAGGTAATGGCACAATATTATGAAATGGTCAGGGCAATACATCAAGGTAATGGCACAATATTATGAAATGGTCAGGGACACACATCAAGGTAATGGCACAATATTATGAAATGGCCAGGGACATGCATCAAGGTAATGGCACACTATTATGAAATGGTCAGGGAAACACATCAAGGTAATGCACAATATTATGAAATGGTCAGGGACACACATCAAGGTAATGGCACAATATTATGAAATGGTCAGGGACACACATCAAGGTAATGGCACAATATTATGAAATGGTCAGTGCCACACATCAAGGTAATGGCACAATATTATGAGATGGTCAGGGACATACATCAAGGTAATGGCACAATATTATGAAATGGCCAAGGACATGCATCAAGGTAATAGCACAATATTATGAAATGGTCAGGGAAACACATAAAGGTAATCGCACAATATTATGAAATTGCAAGGGACATGCATCAAGGTAATGGCACACTATTATGAAATGGTCAGGGACACACATCAAGGTAATGCATAATATTATGAAATGGTCAGGGACATGCATCAAGGTAATGGCACACTATTATGAAATGGTCAGGGACACACATCAAGGTAATGGCACAATATTATGAAATGGTCAGGGACATACATCAAGGTAATGGCACAATATTATGAAATGGTCAGAGACAACATCAAGGTAATGGCACAATATTATGAAATGGTCAGGGAAACACATCATGGAAATGGCACAATATTATGAAATGGTAGGGACACACATCAAGGTAATGGCACAATATTATGAAAAGGTCAGGGACACACATCAAGGTAATGGCACAATATTATGAAATGGTCAGGGACACACATCAAGGTAATGGCACAATATTATGAAATGGTAAGGGACACACATCAAGGTAATGGCACAATAATATGAAATGGTCAGGGCCACACATCAAGGTAATGGCACACTATTATGAAATGTTCAAGGACACACATCAAGGTAATGGCACAAAATTATGAAATGGTCAGGGACACACATCAAGGTAATGGCACAATATTATGAAATGGCCAGGGAAACACATCAAGGTAATGGCACAATATTATGAAATGGTCAGGGACCTAATCAATGTAATGGAACATTATTATTATATGGTCAGGGACACATCAATGTTATGGCACAATATTAAGAAATGGTAAGGGACACACATAAAGTTAATGGCACAATATTATGAAATGGTCAGGGACACACATCAAGGTAATGGCACAATATTATGAAATGGGTCAGGGACACACATCAAGGTAATGGCACAATATTATGAAAATGGCCAGGGACTTACATCAAGGTAATGGCACAATATTATGAAATGGTCAGGGAAACACATCAAGGTAATGGCACAATATTATGATATGGTCAGGGACCTAATCAAGGTAATGGAACATTATTATGAAATGGTCAGGGACACATCAATGTTATGGCACAATATTATGAAATGGTAAGGGACACACATCAAGGTAATGGCACAATATTATGAAATGGTCAGGGACAAACATCAAGGTAATGAAACAATATTATGAAATGGCCAGGGACACACATCAAGGTAATGGTACAATATTATAAAATGGCCAGGGACATGCATCAAGGTAATGGCACACTATTATGAAATGGTCAGGGACATATATGAAGGTAATGGCACAATATTATGAAATGGTCAGGGACACACATCAAGGTAATGGAACATTATTATGAAATGGTCAGGTACACATCAATGTTATGGCACAATATTATGAAATGGTAAGGGACACACATACAAGATAATGGCACAATATTATGAAATGGTAAGGGAACACACATCAAGGTAACGGCACAATATTATGAAATGGTCAGGGACACACATCCAGATAATAGCACAATATTATGAAATGGTAAGGGACACATCAAGGTAATGGCACAATATTATGAAATGGTCAGGGACAAACATCAAGGTAATGGCACAATATTATGAAATGGTCAGGGACACACATCAAGGTAAAGGCACAATATTATAAAATGGTCAGGGACATACATGAAGTTAATGGCACAATATTATGAAATGGTCAGGGACACACATCAAGGTAATGGCATCAATATTATGAAATGGCCAGGGACTTGCATCAAGGTAATGGCACAATATTATGAAATGATCAGGGAAACACATCAAGGTAATGGCACAATATTATGAAATGGGCCAGGGACATGCATAAAGGTAATGGCACACTATTATGAAATGGTCAGGGACACACATCAAGGTAATGGCACAATATTATGAAATGGTCAGGGACACACATCAAGATAATGGCACAATATTATGAAATGGTAAGGGACACACATCAAGGTAAAGGCACAATATTATGAAATGGTCAGGGACACACATCAAGGTAATGGCACAATATTATGAAATGGTCAGGGACACACATCAAGGTAATGGCACAATATTATGAAATGGTCAGGGACACAATCAAGGTAATGGCACAATATTATGAAATGGTCAGGGACACATCAAGGTAATGGCACAATATTATAAAATTGTCAGGGACATGCATCAAGGTAATGGCACAATATTATGAAATGGTCAGGGACACACATCAAGGTAATGGAACACTATTATGAAATGGTCAGGGCACACACATCAAGGTAATGGCACAATATTATGAAATGGTAAGGGACACACATCAAGGTAATGGCACAATATTTATAAAATTGTCAGGGACATGCATCAAGGTAATGGCACAATATTATGAAATGGTCAGGGACACACATCAAGGTAATGACACACTATTATGAAATGGTCAGGGCCACACATCAAGGTAATGGCACAATATTATGAAATGGTCAGGGACACACATCAAGGTAATGGCACAATATTATGAAATGGTCAGGGACACACATCAAGGTAATGGCACAATATTATGAAATGGTCAGGGCCACACATCAAGGTAATGGCACAATATTATGAGATGGTCAGGACAATACATCAAGGTAATGGCACAATATTATGAAATGGCCAGGGACATGCATCAAGGTAATGGCACAATATTATGAAATGGTCAGGGAAACACATAGAGGTAATGGCACAATATTATGAAATGGCCAGGGACATGCATCAAGGTAATGGCACACTATTATGAAATGGTCAGGGAAGACATCAAGGTAATCATAATATTATGAAATGGTCAGGGAAACACATAAAGGTAATGGCACAATATTATGAAATGGTCAGGGACACACATCAAGGTAATGGCACAATATTATGAAATGGTCAGTGCCACACATCAAGGTAATGGCACAATATTATGAGATGGTCAGGGACATACATCAAGTTAATGGCACAATATTATGAAATGGCCAAGGGACATGCATCAAGGTAATGGCACAATATTATGAAATGGTCAGGGAAACACATCAAAGGTAATGGCACAATATTATGAAATTGCAAGGGACATGCATCAAGGTAATGGCACACTATTATGAAATGGTCAGGGACACACATCAAGGTAATGCACAATATTATGAAATGGTCAGGGACATGCATCAAGGTAATGGCACAATATTATGAAATGGTCAGGGACACACATCAAGGTAATGGCACAATATTATGAAATGGTCAGGGACATACATCAAGGTAATGGCACAATATTATGAAATGGTCAGGGAAAAACATCCACGTAATGGCACAATATTATGAAATGGTCAGGGAAACACATCAAGGAAATGGCACAATATTATGAAATGGTAATGGACACACATCAAGGTAATGGCACAATATTATGAAAAGGTCAGGGACACACATCAAGGTAATGGCACAATATTATGAAATGGTCAGGGACACACATCAAGATAATGGCACAATATTATGAAATGGTAAGGGACACACATCAAGGTAACGGCACAATATTATGAAATGGTCAGGGCCACACATCAAGGTAATGGCACAATATTATAAAATGGTCAAGGGACACACATCAAGGTAATGGCACAATATTATGAAATGGTCAGGGACACACATCAAGGTAATGGCACAATATTATGAAATGGTCAGGGACACACATCAAGGTAATGGCACAATATTATGAAATGGTCAGGGACCTACATCAAGGTAATGGAACATTATTATGAAATGGTCAGGGACACATCAAGGTAATGGCACAATATTATGAAATGGTAAGGGACACACATAAAGTTAATGGCACAATATTATGAAATGGTCAGGGACAAACATCAAGGTAATGGCACAATATTATGAAATGGGCAGGGACACATATCAAGGTAATGGCACAATATTATAAAATGGCCAGGGACATACATTAAGGTAATGGCATCAAAATTATGAAATGGCCAGGGACATGCATCAAGGTAATGGCACAATATTATGAAATGGTCAGGGCCACACATCAAGGTAATGGCACAATATTATGAGATGGTCAGGGCCTTACATCAAAGTAATGGCACAATATTATGAAATGGTCAGGGAAACACATCATGGTAATGGCACAATATTATGAAATGGTCAGGGACCTAATCAAGGTAATGGAACATTATTATGAAATGGTCAGGGACACATCAATGTTATGGCACAATATTATGAAATGGTAAGGGACACACATCAAGGTAATGGCACAATATTATGAAATGGTCAGGGACAAACATCAAGGTAATGAAACAATATTATGAAATGGCCAGGGACACACATCAAGGTAATGGTACAATATTATAAAATGGCCAGGGACATGTATCAAGGTAATGGCACACTATTATGAAATGGTCAGGGACATATATGAAGGTAATGGCACAATATTATGAAATGGTCAGGGACACACATCAAGGTAATGGAACATTATTATGAAATGGTCAGGTACACATCAATGTTATGGCACAATAGTATGAAATGGTAAGGGACACACATAAAAGATAATGGCACAATATTATGAAATGGTAAGGGACACACATCAAGGTAACGGCACAATATTATGAAATGGTCAGGGACACACATCCAGATAATAGCACAATATTATGAAATGGTAAGGGACACATCAAGGTAATGGCACAATATTATGAAATGGTCAGGGACAAACATCAAGGTAATGGCACAATATTATGAAATGGTCAGGGACACACATCAAGGTAATGGCACAATATTATAAAATGGCCAGGGACAAGCATCAAGGTAATGGCACAATATTATGAAATGGTCAGGGACATACATGAAGTTAATGGCACAATATTATGAAATGGTCAGGGGGACACATCAAGGTAATGGCATCAATATTATGAAATGGCCAGGGACTTGCATCAAGGTAATGGCACAATATTATGAAATGATCAGGGAAACACATAAAGGTAATGGCACAATATTATGAAAGGGCCAGTGACATGCATCAAGGTAATGGCACACTATTATGAAATGGTCAGGGACACACGTCAAGGTAATGCACAATATTATGAAATGGTCAGGGAAACACATAAAGGTAATGGCACAATATTATGAAATGGTCAGGGACACACATCAAGGTAATGGCACAATATTATGAAATGGTCAGGGCCACACATCAAGGTAATAGCACAATATTATGAGATGGTCAGGGACACACATCAAGTTAATGGCACAATATTATGAAATGGCCAGGGACATGCATCAAGGTAATGGCACAATATTATGAAATGGTCAGGGACACACATCAAGGTAATGGAACATTATTATGAAATGGTCAGGGACACATCAAGATAATGGCACAATATTATGAAATGGTAACGACACACATCAAGGTAATGGCACAATATTATGAAATGGTCAGGGTACACACATCAAGATAATGGCACAATATTATGAAATGGTAAGGGACACACATCAAGGTAATGGCACAATATTATGAAATGGTCAGGGACACACATCAAGGTAATGGCACAATAATATGAAACGGTCAGGGACACACATCAAGGTAATGGCACAATATTATGAAGTGGTCAGGGTAACACATCAAGGTAAAGCACAATATTATGAAATGGTCAGGGACACACATCAAGGTAATGGCATCAATATTATGAAATGGCCAGGGACATGCATCAAGGTAAAGGCACACTATTATGAAATGGTCAGGCACACACATCAAGGTAATGGCACAATATTATGAAATGGTAAGGGACACACATCAAGGTAATGGCACAATATTATGAAATGGTCAGGGACACACATCAAGGTAATGGCACAATATTATGAAATGGTCAGGGACACACATCAAGGTAATGGCACAATATTATGAAATGGTCAGGGCCACACATCAAGGTAATGGCACAATATTATGAGATGGTCAGGGCAATACATGAAGTCAATGGCACAATATTATGAAATGGCCAGGGACTTGCATCAAGGTAATGGCACAATATTATGAAATGGTCAGGGAAACACATAAAGGTAATGGCACTATATTATGAAATGGCCAGGGACATGCATCAAGGTAATGGCACACTATTATGAAATGGTCAGGGAAACACATCAAGGTAATCATAATGTTATGAAATGGTCAGGGAAACACATAAAGGTAATGGCACAATATTATGAAATGGTCAGGGACACACATCAAGGTAATGGCACAATATTATGAAATGGTCAGTGCCACACATCAAGGTAATGGCACAATATTATGAGATGGTCAGGGACATACATCAAGTTAATGGCACAATATTATGAAATGGCCAGGGACTTGCATCAAGGTAATGGCACAATATTATGAAATGGTCAGGGAAACACATAAAGGTAATCGCACAATATTATGAAATTGCCAGGGACATGCATCAAGGTAATGGCACACTATTATGAAATGGTCAGGGACACACATCAAGGTAATCATAATATTATGAAATGGTCAGGAACATGCATCAAGGTAATGGCACACTATTATGAAATGGTCAGGGACACACATCAAGGTAATGGCACAATATTATGAAATGGTCAGGGTCATACATCAAGGTAATGGCACAATATTATGAAATAGTCAGGGACAAACATCCACGTAATGGCACAATATTATGAAATGGTCAGGGAAACACATCATGGAAATGGCACAATATTATGAAATGGTAAGGGACACTAATCAAGGTAATGGCACAATATTATGAAATGGTCAGGGACACACATCAAGGTAATGGCACAATATTATGAAATGGTCAGGGACACACATCAAGATAATGGCACAATATTATGAAATGGTAAGGGACACACATCAAGGTAACGGCACAATAATATGAAATGGTCAGGGCCACACATCAAGGTAATGGCACACTATTATGAAATGTTCAAGGACACACATCAAGGTAATGGCACAATATTATGAAATGGTCAGGGACACACATCAAGGTAATGGCACAATATTATGAAATGGCCAGGGAAACACATCAAGGTAATGGCACAATATTATGAAATGGTCAGGGACCTAATCAAGGTAATGGAACATTATTATTAAATCGTCAGAGACACATCAATGTTATGGCACAATATTATGAAATGGTAAGGGACACACATCAATTTAATGGCACAATATTATGAAATGGTCAGGGACAAACATCAAGGTAATGGCACAATATTATGAAATGGGCAGGGACACATATCAAGGTAATGGCACAATATTATAAAATGGCCAGGGACATGCATTAAGGTAATGGCACACTATTTTGAAATGGTCAGGGACATACATGAAGTCAATGGCACAATATTATGAAATGGTCAGGGACACACATCAAGGTAATGGAACATTATTATGAAATGGTCAGGGACATATCAATGTTATGGCACAATATTATGAAATGGTAAGGGACACACATCAAGGTAATGGCACAATATTATGAAATGGTCAGTGACAAACATCAAGGTAATGGCACAATATTATGAAATGGTCAGGGACACACATCAAGGTAATGGAACATTATTATGAAATGGTCAGGGACACAGCAATGTTATGGCACAATAATATGAAATTATTGGGCTCATGGGTGTCAATGGGTAAAGCTGTAATAAATGGAGTTTCTGAAAATAATAAGAAAATATTTTAAATACAAGTTAATTATCAATCAAGACTTAAATTAATTTATAAGTTAAAGTTTTCACATATAAAGTAATTTTAGCATTAAATTTTCAAGTTGTTTTGAAAGTTTATGTAAATTACACTGTATACATTATTTCTAGTTACAAAATTAAAAACAAATATATGTTATTCATAAAATTTGTGTTATACCCCAATCCGAATATTCATTATTGAAACATTCCCGAACTTGATTAATTTATAATTAAAATATTTTTAAGCCATCTCGCCTATGTATGTAATGTTAAAATTATCCATCATTATGCTATATCCTCCATTTTCTCCACCGGATGAACAAAGAAATTCCATTTTAATATTCATTAGGGGCAGCAACTGATGTAGTAGGGGAGGTAACTAAAGCAAAAGGAATGTTATTATAGAACTGACATTTTGTTGTTGGATATGAAGCTGAACAAGTGAGTCTGTTGACCTTTGAAGGATCTATTTTCACTCCATTGCTGCTTATCATATTCAGTGATGTTGCTACATAAGAAATATTTAAACTTAAAATATACCAATCTCATCTATAAGAAAAAAGTAGCTTATATAATAATTTAAACTGAATTATAAAAGAAATTACCGTTTTTGTGCATAACGTCTGTAGATCTATACTAATTTACAATAAAAACTAATTCTTTTTTTTTAAATATTTCTTTTATTTCACAGTTTTTCCTTATCTTGAAATTCTTGATCAAACACGAGGAAATCTCAAGAAATTTCTTTTCTAAAATGAACTGTCATTGTATAAACATAAATAATGGTTACCTGTAACCAACAAGTATTATTTAGCTTTTAAATATTTGTTTATATAGTTAATTGTGTTTAATTTATGCTTCTTAAGTTATAAATGTTTTTAAAAAATATTCATAACAATTTTTACAAAGGTTTAATTTAAAAAAACACACAAAGTAATATTTTTTACTGGCCAATTAATAGAAACTTATATTTATAGGGATATTTACAAATAACACCAGCAAGAACATTTGAGCTGTTTACTTCTAACAGGCCAAAGTTAGGCCACCAACTGTTAGGATTATATATGTTTACAAAGCCTGAGAGTACCAGTCTGTTTGATTTTGTCCAGGTCCAGGCTGATATTTTGGTCCCATCTTCCCAAAAGTAAACTAAAAGTTAAAACAGTGTCCATGAACACAAATAGAGCATCGCTGGAGATTTAGAGAAATCTGCCAGGGTCTTTCTGTTAACATTACAGACTATATTAAATGGATGAGTATAATAATTCAGTCACCATGTAATTACAACAAAATTTAATTGACTAAAGAAAATCAAATATGATTGAATTAAAATGGTGTACGCACGTTTGGAATAAAGAAATTGACATTTTTCATGAAAGAACACAATAGATTCACGTTATCCATTATAAATTAAATATGTTGTTGTTTTTTCAAAATTTCATTTCTCAAAGCTTATTTATAATTGTTAGACTAGAAGCAATAATGTTTTTAAAATTTATTACTTACTGCTAGCAACAGCAATCCAGTATTGATATGGATCTCTCTGAATAGAGTTCAAAATTTTCACTATGTAGTCAAACTCTATGTTATTGTGTGGACTCACTAAATGACTCTTGACCCCATCGTTTTGACATGAAGCTTCGCCATCTGTCTTGGTGACAAGGCTTTGTTTTATTAAGTAGCAGAACTGCTTATTGATATTTGTGTGATTGTATACTGAGGAAACTGTAGAAAAAAGGAATTTCTTAAAACAATAATGCAAATATCTTCAAGACTTATTATTAAACATGAAAATAGCTTTGTATAAGCTTGGGCATAAAAAATTTGCCTATGCAAATTTACCCACAAGTGGTAAAGACTGAATAATGTAAATATTAAACCAGCTTTAGTGTACTATAGTCTACAAAATATTAACTAAAATGTTAATTAATAAATGATTAAATTTTAAAAAATGAAAATATCAGGTCTATACAAAAATATAAATTTCAAAAATTACTTATGTACCAAAACATTTTTAGAACAGTATCTCCTGTGGAAGGAAACAAATAAAATAATCGTGTCTACTAATTTTCTTCTTCTAGCATTTTACAGCTTCTGAAAGTTGTTTTAAATTTTTTTTTAAAGTGAAAAATCTATACAAGTCTAGAGGCATCTAAAAATAGACTCACTTTTGTATTCTTGAATATATTCCATGCTGTATGTTGACTGTCCAGTTTGGTCAGTCACAGCGCAGGAATAATTATTAAGCCCTGGTACACTTGATAATGTTCTAAGTAATTCAGTGGCGTCTCCATCTAAAATTTGCCCATTTGTCATCCATTTGTCATCCACAAGTAACTGGGAGAACCAAACAATACAGTAGAGTTGACACAAGAAAGAAGAATTGCAATGTTCACTTCAACTTGTGCGGGGCTGTCTGAAGTAATAGTCGGCATACCTGGTCAACCTGCCAATGCAATTTATTAGCTTTGTGAGAGAAATTGGGCTTCACAATTTTAAACTTAAATAGCATAGTAAATTGAAATATAACCAGGCGAAATAAGAAATTCTTTAAAAATTTAATTAAAAGTCTAGAGTTTTCACAAGTTCCAAAAGTCATCTGCTATTAAGGACTTTAACAGAATATCATTCTTAAGGTCCAAAATTTCTAACTCTAGTTCTTCTGTCTTACCTTGAACAAAATCTTCAATACATGTGGCCATTTCCATTACATTTATTGGCAAGTAAAAGGATTGATACAGAAGGAAACAATTGGCTCGATATGTGTAAAGTGCAAAAAACTCTCTTCAAACTGTTTTCTTAACACTTGAAGATGCTTAATAAATAATGACCTGTTTAATTCAGTGTTACCTAGCAATTTCTTATATGTGGGAAATATACGAGAGAATTGATCTGCAGATGTAATATCAAGAAATCTAATTTAGTTTAAAATGACTTTACAGAGCTTATCATTTCAGCTATGTTTTTTTCTTTCCCCTGCAACTCCAAATTTAAAGAATTCAATTTTTCCATGATGTCTGTGAGAAATCCCAAATCAATCAGCCAGCGAGAGTCACCTAGTTCATCATAATTTTACTTTTTATCATTTATAATTTATAAATGTTTTTATTTCTTCAATTAAACTCACAAATCTTGTCAGAACTTTTCCTTTACCGAGCCAACGCACTTCAGTATGCAGAATAAGATGATGTTCTTTACCTTCAGTATCTTCTAACAGGGCCTTGAAAAGTCAGGGTTGCAAAGGAGCTGCTCAAATAGAATTGATTATTTTTGTAACTATTTTCATAACGTGTTCAAATGGCAATATTTTACAACACAGAGCTTCCTGGTGAATAATACAGTGGTAGGACATAAAGTTTGAAAATGATTCATCCTTCTTGCAGAGGGCAATAAATTCTTTGTTTTTAACTACCATTGCTGGTGCCCCATCGGTGGTTATCGCAGACAGCTTGTGCAAAGGCATATTTATTGACTTGGCGTGTGTTCTGAATGTATTATAAATATCCTCATCCCTTGCCTGTCCTTCCATGGATAATATTTGCAATTATCCTCTTTTACTGTGAAGTTACTAAATACCATTCTCATCATAACTGCTAACTGTGCGGTGTCTGATATATCTGTTGACTCGTCAAATTGTAGCGAGAACCAGTCACATATTTCCAAGTCAGTCTTTAACTGAGTTTGTATGTCTGTTGAAATTGCATGTATTCTTCTTGTGACGGTGTTATTTGACAACTGTAAGTCTTGTATTGCTGAGAAAATCTCACGTTTGTTTAGAAAATCAATCAAACAAACAATCGGCACCAGTCAAAAATAGTTCCTTGAACAACTCACTACTCACCATCAATCATCAATGAAAGGTTTCTTCTTTTTTGCGAGCATGTGAGAAATTTTGAAAGAAGCAATGGTGGCCTTTTTATAATTTTCGACATGTCTAGTGAAAGCAGTCTGTTGTGCAGTTAGACTTGATTTTAGTTGACATATTTTTTCTTTCTTACTTCAGATTTAAGTGGATAATGCACATAAAAAGTGGCATGAATTGTCTGAAAGTGTCTTCCAACATCATGTTTTTTCGGCACTGCAATGCTACTACCACACAAAAATCAAACGCATTTTTTTTTCAAATTAATTATTAACGAAACAATATGATTCCTCCCAGTCAGTGTTAACATTATAGGTTCCTCTTCATCGGTCCACTTATTTTAGGGCTAAAAAAATATCACTCCCCGTTCCAGGCTAGCGTGAAGAGTGCAGTCTTGCTCGCCGCTATAGACAAGTTGCGACAAGTACTGTCAGCAAAGGAACCACTCATCCATACAATATCGCAAACATACGAATGTATTTAATAAACCTAGGCACTCAAAGAAATTAAAACTATGACAAATAAAAAAAAATTCACATTTTTTATTAACATTTATGAAAAAATTATGTCTGTGTCAAAAAGTGGCGGGCACATACAAATCGTTCCGCGGGCGCCATGGTGCCCGCGGGCACGGGGTTGGGAACCCCTGCCTTAAATGGAAGAAGGAAAGGAAAAAAATCAATGGAAATAATTAATGAACAGGTCGTCACAAAAAATTCCATGGTTATCTCGCGTGTTACACACAAGTTTTTTTGTTGTTTTTTTTACCATATCCGGTAGAAGGTTTTCTTGAGGTATTCAGCCCATCCTCCCACGCATACATTTTATAAATAATATTATTAAATAAATATATGAAATTTTAACATTAAAGCTATAATATGCGAAGTTAATACTGTGAGGCGTGTGTTTTACAAATAAAAATATAATAACCCTTTTTCTTTCTTTCAGATCATCAGTTGCAATTCTAAGGAATATTCTAGCACGGACATGTCCGCTGGTTGATCGTGTCTTGGGCGACACTTAATCTTACACACTGTCAACAACCCCAAAATAACATTTACGGGAAAACCTCGAAGTTCTCGAGGACATAATTCAATTTTGAATAAAATCTCACAAAATTTTCCCATTATGGCTATGGATGCCGCAACCATCGGAGTCGGACTGACCATCCTCGGTCTCATTTTCGGCGTCATTGGTGCGGCCTGTATGTGTCTGTGGTTGTACATGAGGCGGGGATCGGTGCAGTCCACCAGGACATCGCTGACTCACCTGATCCCACCGTTGGTCACAAAACCTGGTACCAAGACCCCATCAATCTAAAGCTCTCCCGTAACCTCTTTACTGCTCGATCCCAAAAGCTCTCCCATTTACATAGGCCCTAAGACACCGACGACGAACGGCGCCAAAGAGGGCCCAATCTACAAGGGCCCCGCCAAGGAGACCGCCGGGACAGAGGATGCCTTCATCAGGATGTTGTGAGAGGGGTGGGGGTGGAGGGGATCAGCAACAACACCGACGTCGTCGGTGGTTCTTGTACATAAACGAGTCAGCGGTGGACGTACTTGTACAATTGAGTTGTTCTGGTGTATATAAACAAGGGATAGCGAGCACTCACTTAAATGTGAGATTGGGATGAACATACACTTTAAAAAGGCTGGAAGAAAACAAACCCGTAAAAACAAAGTTTTTTACTATAAATCCCTTATAAATGAGGTGAAAGGTCTGGTCACCGATCGCTGGACCGAGCTCAGCGTGACACGTAAAATGTAAATAAATGTAAATAAAAGCACGCCTGTACTTCGATGGGTCGCGTCAACAAACCGTGAAATTGAACTACATACCTCGTATAGAGATAAACTAAAAAGGCATTAATTTAATTACGGTACGTTCGATAGATTTGTAATTTTGATACGATGCATTGTTAGGTGACATGGGTCCGTGTGCCAAATTTCAGCTCGATGGCTTCACGGGAAGTGGGTCATTTTTAAATCCCTTATATTAACTTCACCGCCGTCTCTCTCTGTCTGTCTGTCGTCATCTCATGGGCGGGCGGGCGGAAAAACAAAAGTCGAAAATGACCCACTTCCCGTGATCCGATCGAGCTGAAATTTGGCACACGGACCCGTCTGACCTAACAATGCATCGATCGAACGTACCGTAATTAAATTAATGCATTTTTAGTTTATCCTTATATGAGATATGTAATTCAAATTCACTGTTTGTTATTGTTTTTTTTCCCACGTGAAAGTTTGAGTTGACGCATTGAGGCGACCCATCGAAGCACCGGGGTGCTTTTGTTTACATTTTACGTGTCACGCTGAGCTCGGTCAAGCGAATAGGTGACCAGACTTTTCCCCTCTCCCACTCCCACCCACCCCCCCCTAGGGTTACGAAGCAAAGTTGAGTTAATTAAGATAGATTCAGTCTGTAAATGCTTGTCGCGTTTAAAAATAATCAATACTGTTAGTTATGTCTCATATATAAGGGATTTATAGTCAAAAAATTTGTTTTTACGGGTTTGTTTTATTTACTTTCGTTTTTCTTCCCTCCCGACCGACCGACCGCGAACCCAAGACAGAGAGACAGAGAGAGAGAGAGAGAGAGAGAGAGAGAGAGAGAGAGAGAGAGAGAGAGAGAGAGAGAGAGAGAGAGAGAGACGGTGAAGCTAATATAAGGGATTTAAAAATTAAATAAAATTTAGGTGACCCCACGAATAAAACTCATGAGAGAATGAAAAATAATCTGGGGCTTCAGACACAAACTGAAATGATTCACGGCGGAAGGAAATAATTCACTGCCTACTGCAATCATTGACTGTTTTGTGGGAAATTATTCATCGCTAAAGTAGGCACTAATTCAGATCTGTAAAAGTGGAGCTACCTCTGCAATCTGGATCTTTACACAACGTAAAGAGTAAGGCGAAGGATTTTAAACAACTGTGTTTAATTTCTCATTTAATGGCTCCTGTTCAACAATTTCAAACCAAAATTTACGCACTTGCACTTAAACGTACAACAGTAAATGTAGTGAAACAGAGACTTGAAACTGATAATTTTTAGACCAAAATTAAATTTATTCCATGTATATTTTGTAAAAAGGACACAAGTAAACATTCCAATAATGGCTTGTTTATGAGACCGCAGCATTTATTTTGTACATAGTACATAAGAATTGTACATTTTTTTATATTTGTACTAGATCTATAACATAAGTAGCAAGTAAAAGGTTATATTTGTTTTCAAAGTAATATTTCAGAAGGATTACAACGATGCAAGAGCATCTTCACTGTTGTGTAGTGGTGTATGCTATGTGTGTAGAAACAGTGAATGTGTGTAGTAAAACTGCCTGTGTGTAGCAATAATAATATAAGTCACGTGTGAATCGCGTGTTGGATGACGGAGATGTTACGTGAGTGAAAGCGCGGGAAGAAGGTTGAAGATTATTGGTTGGGAGTGATGAGAGAATTATGGTGTCATGGCGGATGTGTGCCTGAGTATTCCACGTTGTATAACCTCAAATTATATGTTATGTGCATAGTTTAGATATTAAAGTTGTTTTATTGAAACCAGTTCTTCAGAGGATTATTGTATGCAAGGTTATGTATTGAGAGAACGCCTACAAGATATATTAATAAGTAAAAACATAACAAAGAGGTTACAATATACACAGTCAGTTTTACTACACACATTCACTGTTATTACACACATAGTAAACACCACTAAACTGAATACTATGTGTGTAGTGATAGTAAATGTGTGTAGTAAAACTGACTGCGTTTGTAACAATCATGTACACAGTCAGTTTTACTACACACATTCACCGTTGCTACACACATAGCAGATACCACTAAAACGTTTACTATGTGTGTAGTAACAGTAAATATGTGTAGTAAAACTGACTGCGTGTGTATATGCACTGTCAGTTTTACTATACACATTCACCGTTACTACACACTTAGTAGATACCACTAAAATGATACTATGTGTGTAGTGATAGTTAATTTAATATGTGTAGTAAAACTGACTGTGTGTAAAAATCATGTACACAGTCAGATTTACTACATACATTCACTGTTACAGTGCGATATATTTTGAATTTAACTTTGCTACTTCAACGTTAAATAATAAGAGATTGATGTTTAAAATGCTGGACATTGTTTTTTTGGGTGTATCAAAGTTTTTAGGATTTTGACCTGTTGATTTTAGTACCACCTGAAGTGAACTTTAATTGAAATTTCTGAGTACCATAGGTAGTGAACTATTTTAGCATTTATTTTTTAAAATTTAAATGTTTATTTATTTTAATATTTAAATGAAGTTAAATATAACTAGTGTTAGTCTAGGAGGTTTACAGTAATTGGAGTCAGCTTAATGAAATATTTACTTTGTATATTTTAATATTATGCGTAATACTTTGGAAAGATATTTGGCTAGTTGCGTGCGTGCGTTTGTGCGCGGGGTGGGTAAAATAAAAAATACATATATACATAAATAAATAAAAAATACACATGAGAGAGATAGAGAGAGAGAGATAGAGGAGAGAAAGAGAGAGAACTAGAGAGAGAGAGAGAGAGATCTTGTTAAATATATATTTTGATACATATTTTGTACTCACATATCCTCAACATGGAAATGCCCAAATGAAAAATAAAATGATACAAATATCTCTACCAAGCTTTTTTGTTTTGTGAAACGTTGAATGATGAAGGTGTAACGTTGAATGATGAAGGTGTAACGTTGAATGATGAAGGTGTAACGTTGAATGATGAAGGTGTGTTTTGACTTATCTTTTGTTTAGAGATTGTATGTATGAGTGGTTCCTTTGCTGACAGTACTTGTCGCAACTTGTCTATAGCGGCGAGCAAGACTGCACTCTTCACGCTAGCCTGGAACGGGGAGTGATATTTTTTTAGCCCTAAAATGAGTGGACCGAATAAAAGGAACCTATAATGTTAACACTGACTGGGAGGAATCATATTGTTTCGTTAATAAACTTGTCAACTAAAATCAAGTCTAACTGCACAACAGACTGCTTTCACTAGACATGTCGAAAATTATAAAAAGGCCACCATTGCTTCTTTCAAAATTTCTCACATGCTCGTAAAAAAGAAGAAACCTTTCATTGATGATTGATGGTGAGTAGTGAGTTGTTCAAGGAACTATTTTTGACTGGTGCCGATTGTTTGTTTGATTGATTTTCTAAACAAACGTGAGATTTTCTCAGCAATACAAGACTTACAGTTGTCAAATAACACCGTCACAAGAAGAATACATGCAATTTCAACAGACATACAAACTCAGTTAAAGACTGACTTGGAAATATGTGACTGGTTCTCGCTACAATTTGACGAGTCAACAGATATATCAGACACCGCACAGTTAGCAGTTATGATGAGAATGGTATTTAGTAACTTCACAGTAAAAGAGGATAATTGCAAATATTATCCATGGAAGGACAGGCAAGGGATGAGGATATTTATAATACATTCAGAACACACGCCAAGTCAATAAATATGCCTTTGCACAAGCTGTCTGCGATAACCACCGATGGGGCACCAGCAATGGTAGTTAAAAACAAAGAATTTATTGCCCTCTGCAAGAAGGATGAATCATTTTCAAACTTTATGTCCTACCACTGTATTATTCACCAGGAAGCTCTGTGTTGTAAAATATTGCCATTTGAACACGTTATGAAAATAGTTACAAAAATAATCAATTCTATTTGAGCAGCTCCTTTGCAACCCTGACTTTTCAAGGCCCTGTTAGAAGATACTGAAGGTAAAGAACATCATCTTATTCTGCATACTGAAGTGCGTTGGCTCGGTAAAGGAAAAGTTCTGACAAGATTTGTGAGTTTAATTGAAGAAATAAAAACATTTATAAATTATAAATGATAAAAAGTAAAATTATGATGAACTAGGTGACTCTCGCTGGCTGATTGATTTGGGATTTCTCACAGACATCATGGAAAAATTGAATTCTTTAAATTTGGAGTTGCAGGGGAAAGAAAAAAACATAGCTGAAATGATAAGCTCTGTAAAGTCATTTTAAACTAAATTAGATTTCTTGATATTACATCTGCAGATCAATTCTCTCGTATATTTCCCACATATAAGAAATTGCTAGGTAACACTGAATTAAACAGGTCATTATTTATTAAGCATCTTCAAGTGTTAAGAAAACAGTTTGAAGAGAGTTTTTTGCACTTTACACATATCGAGCCAATTGTTTCCTTCTGTATCAATCCTTTTACTTGCCAATAAATGTAATGGAAATGGCCACATGTATTGAAGATTTTGTTCAAGGTAAGACAGAAGAACTAGAGTTAGAAATTTTGGACCTTAAGAATGATATTCTGTTAAAGTCCTTAATAGCAGATGACTTTTGGAACTTGTGAAAACTCTAGACTTTTAATTAAATTTTTAAAGAATTTCTTATTTCGCCTGGTTATATTTCAATTTACTATGCTATTTAAGTTTAAAATTGTGAAGCCCAATTTCTCTCACAAAGCTAATAAATTGCATTGGCAGGTTGACCAGGTATGCCGACTATTACTTCAGACAGCCCCGCACAAGTTGAAGTGAACATTGCAATTCTTCTTTCTTGTGTCAACTCTACTGTATTGTTTGGTTCTCCCAGTTACTTGTGGATGACAAATGGATGACAAATGGGCAAATTTTAGATGGAGACGCCACTGAATTACTTAGAACATTATCAAGTGTACCAGGGCTTAATAATTATTCCTGCGCTGTGACTGACCAAACTGGACAGTCAACATACAGCATGGAATATATTCAAGAATACAAAAGTGAGTCTATTTTTAGATGCCTCCAGACTTGTATAGATTTTTCACTTTAAAAAAAAATTTAAAACAACTTTCAGAAGCTGTAAAATGCTAGAAGAAGAAAATTAGTAGACACGATTATTTTATTTGTTTCCTTCCACAGGAGATACTGTTCTAAAAATGTTTTGGTACATAAGTAATTTTTGAAATTTATATTTTTGTATAGACCTGATATTTTCATTTTTTAAAATTTAATCATTTATTAATTAACATTTTAGTTAATATTTTGTAGACTATAGTACACTAAAGCTGGTTTAATATTTACATTATTCAGTCTTTACCACTTGTGGGTAAATTTGCATAGGCAAATTTTTTATGCCCAAGCTTATACAAAGCTATTTTCATGTTTAATAATAAGTCTTGAAGATATTTGCATTATTGTTTTAAGAAATTCCTTTTTTCTACAGTTTCCTCAGTATACAATCACACAAATATCAATAAGCAGTTCTGCTACTTAATAAAACAAAGCCTTGTCACCAAGACAGATGGCGAAGCTTCATGTCAAAACGATGGGGTCAAGAGTCATTTAGTGAGTCCACACAATAACATAGAGTTTGACTACATAGTGAAAATTTTGAACTCTATTCAGAGAGATCCATATCAATACTGGATTGCTGTTGCTAGCAGTAAGTAGTAAATTTTAAAAACATTATTGCTTCTAGTCTAACAATTATAAATAAGCTTTGAGAAATGAAATTTTGAAAAAACAACAACATATTTAATTTATAATGGATAACGTGAATCTATTGTGTTCTTTCATGAAAAATGTCAATTTCTTTATTCCAAACGTGCGTACACCATTTTAATTCAATCATATTTGATTTTCTTTAGTCAATTAAATTTTGTTGTAATTACATGGTGACTGAATTATTATACTCATCCATTTAATATAGTCTGTAATGTTAACAGAAAGACCCTGGCAGATTTCTCTAAATCTCCAGCGATGCTCTATTTGTGTTCATGGACACTGTTTTAACTTTTAGTTTACTTTTGGGAAGATGGGACCAAAATATCAGCCTGGACCTGGACAAAATCAAACAGACTGGTACTCTCAGGCTTTGTAAACATATATAATCCTAACAGTTGGTGGCCTAACTTTGGCCTGTTAGAAGTAAACAGCTCAAATGTTCTTGCTGGTGTTATTTGTAAATATCCCTATAAATATAAGTTTCTATTAATTGGCCAGTAAAAAATATTACTTTGTGTGTTTTTTTTAATTAAACCTTTGTAAAAATTGTTATGAATATTTTTTAAAAACATTTATAACTTAAGAAGCATAAATTAAACACAATTAACTATATAAACAAATATTTAAAAGCTAAATAATACTTGTTGGTTACAGGTAACCATTATTTATGTTTATACAATGACAGTTCATTTTAGAAAAGAAATTTCTTGAGATTTCCTCGTGTTTGATCAAGAATTTCAAGATAAGGAAAAACTGTGAAATAAAAGAAATATTTTAAAAAAAAATAGAATTAGTTTTCATTGTAAATCGTTACAAAAAATTATGCACAAAAACGGTAATTTCTTTTATAATTCAGTTTAAATTATTATATAAGCTACTTTTTTCTTATAATATGAGATTGGTATATTTTAAGTTTAAATATTTCTTATGTAGCAACATCACTGAATATGATAAGCAGCAATGGAGTCAAAATAGATCCTTCAAAGGTCAATAGCCTCACTTGTTCAGCTTCATATCCAACAACAAAATGTCAGTTCTATAATAACATTCCTTTTGCTTTAGTTACCTCCCCTACTACATCAGTTGCTGTCCCTAATCATAATATTAAAATGGAATTTCTTTGTTCATCCAGTGGAGAAAATGGAGGATATTGCATAATGATGGATACTTTTAACATTACATACATAGGCGAGATGGCTTAAAAATATTTTAATTATAAATTAATCAAGTTTGAGAATGTTTCAATAATAAATATTCGGATTTCGGGTATTACACAAATTTTATGAATAACATATATTTGTTTTTAATTTTGTAACTAGAAATAATGTATACAGTGTAATTTACATAAACTTTCAAAACAACTGGAAAATTTAATGCTAAAATTACTTTATATGTGAAAACTTTAACTTAAAAATTAATTTAAGTCTTGATTGATAATTAACTTGTATTTAAAATATTTTCTTATTATTTTCAGAAACTCCATTTATTACAGCTTTACCCATTGACACCCATGAGCCCAATAATTATAGCATTGTAACTAATGTACCATTGACATGTCTTACTACTTTGTCCTTCACCAACCCTACTTACATGTGGACAACTAATGACACACTAGGCTACAAACTTTTTCTGGTCAGATAGATAAACAAATGTCTATAGTTCATACAGACCTCAGAAGTCTAAAAACTGTTATTGGGTGCTCAGTTACTGATGCACTTTTAGGAACATCCTATGCTGCAGTTTGTCCCTTGACTGACACAGGCAAGATGACATTAAATATTTATTTCTTTTGTTGGCTATTTTAGTATTTTTAAGATTATATTAAATGGATTTAAAAGGTGATGACATTTTCAATATTATAGTAGTAAAGCTTTTACTGGGTTTACTCGTGCTGTTGATCACAAACATGTAAATTTACATAACATAACTCTGAAATGTGTTGTATTTATCAAATTTAACTCACATATAATTTTTAAAATTAAATAACTAAGCCAAGAAGCATTCCTCGTTTTAAATACTGACTTTACCAATAAAATCATGGCAGGAAAAACCTTTAAAGAAAATATAAAAGCATGAGATGTGATAAGGTTTTATAAAATATATACTTAGCTGAAAGATATATTCACCTGTTGTTTTAAAAACTGCCATGATACAATAAAATTTTATAGGCACTCGTATACTCTAGACCAGTGTTTCTCAAATAGTGTGTGGGAGGTGCGAGGCTCTGTAAAGGGGGGCTTCTTTGACCATTATGCAGAGGTGTACTTATAACAATTTTATAGACAAATGATACTATTTACAGTGGCGCGGGGGGCGCAAAATGTTTTCTTTCTTCCTAGGGGGGGCATGACAGAAAATAATTGAGAAACACTGCTCTAGACACAGATACTACATAATATTTCTGTTAAATTGAAATGATTTGAACAGCGGTATAAAAATTACTTGATGAAATTTTATTTCATCCAAGTATGTTGCTCATTAAATTCTGAGTAATTGTGTATTTCTTTTCTTAGTTGGTTCTCCAAGACCAATAGTGACAAGCTTAGACCCAGTAGCTGTTGATGCAAGATCTTTTGTAACATTGGATTGTCAGATGGCCACTGGACTAGTGCCAAATGTTATGGTTAGCTGCTGTTAGCTTTCTTACTAAAATGTTACTTGTTGAAGGAATGCTTTTAGTAACGATTAACTATTACAGAATGTATAATTATTATGTAAAGAGCTGTAATTTTTTTTTAAACTGTCTAAACATTTGACTAAATGTCATTGCAGAATAACAGTTGGCGCTAAAAATTATTCTGGTATTTCAGGGGAAAAAATGGTTAAAAATATTATTTTACAATAGCATCATTAACTTACATCAATATTTTGAATTCCATTCATTCGTTATAAAATTCATTTAAAAAGATATAATTTTTAGAATTGGAGATAAAATTATTACACTAAAAAAATCCTAAAATTTTATTTTTTGAAAACTGAATCTATGATAAATGTTGCGTTTAACTAATTTTTTTACTATTTAAGCAATTTAATTACTATGCATATAGTTCCTTCAAGTGCCTGATCGAAAGATACTGCATATTTTATTTTCTGATTTAAGAAAATGTTTTGTTCTTTCAGTGGTACATTAATGATGTTCTAAACCCAAACATAACCACATCAACCTTTAAAGCAACATCACAGTTGCCAATGGTGATTGACTAAGCATGTAGATCAGTTGATGCAACTGGCAAGTCAACTATAAGTGATCCTTATTCTGTTCAATTAAAATGTAAGATACAAAAAAAGTTTTCATTTTTTCTAGGGCTGTTATCGATTAATTTAAATTTAATCGTTAACTTTTGAAAAATTATCGATTAATTAATCGATAATTTCAATTAAAACCAAAAATAGAAATTTATGACGTCATTAAACTGAACATTTCTCACGGACATTGAAAATTAAGAATATTTTGAACTAAATTTCATGACAATGTGTTGATACTTGATTTGTGATGAAGGTGGTACGTCAGCGATGTATTTGATCCTTTAAAAGAGAATTGTTTATGGCAGTGGACACAGAAAATGTTTTCACCATCTTCGACTTTGCTATCCGCAGTTAGATTAAAAACAACATATTTGCTCAACTTTCTAGTTATATGTTTAAATTTAACTGCGCTGATGCTGTCAGCAAGGGAGTCTTAACGCATAGGCCCGTTAGGCATTTGCCCGGGGTCCCACGAGCATATGGGCCCCATGGGAATATGTTTATTTATATATATTATGTATATTCATTTTTTATTCCTGCGGTGGAAGGGCCCAACACTATATTTTTTCCCGGGGGCCCAAAATGGTGTAAAGACGGCTCTGGCTGTCAGACATTTTATAATTGACGTCTGCCGGTCAACATGCATTAATAAAATAAATTTTAATATTACGCGGGAGATGTTTGTACGTAAAAAAATATATATAAATTATTATTAATAATTTATTACTAAAATTTTTAAAAAATATAAATATTTTTTAAAAATTTTAATCGAATTTTTATCGACTAAAATTATTTTAATAGATAAAATTTTTAACGATTAATCTAGAGATTAATAGATAATTTCCGCAGCCCTAATTTTTTCCAGTTTGTCCCATATCAAGTTGTAATAAGGTATATGTTAATTCCAAGAATCTAAAAAAAATAATTAATAAAACTTTGAAGTTGCATTGTAAGATTAAGTATAATAGCTATAGCAAAGAAGAAAATCAAATAATGAAATTAGTTCTTAATAATGAGAAACAGAAAAAAATCTTCTTACAAGATATATTATTAATAACAAACAGTTCATTTGAAATCTAAGAGTTATTTTTCTATAAATAATCTAGTACCTGATGTCTACAAATTCACTGCTGCCAACTATTTCTGCTACACACTGTTCAGTGGTCTGATGGTCAACAAAGATGATGCTGCTTACCAGTGTACCATGCTTGGTCCAGACATCTCCCTGGCTAATTTTTTCACTTGGTCACAGTTTGACATTTTATCTAAGATGATGATACGAGTCCAGACTGCAGTAACTGATTACTGGGTGGATAGCATTGTTCTAAATAACTGCAAGTATACTAATAAAAATGAGAGCCCTTTTTAGGTTCACATATCTAGGACAAAGAGCAGTGATTATTGCATTTGCAAAAAAATATTGCTTTCATATAAGATCAAATAAAAATACTATTTTCCTCATAATTTTTGCAATACTTTTCTTGTCCACTAACAGCCTACTGCTGGGGTGACAAATCCTTAGTGTCAGTAAGTGAATTCACAGACACACTCAGCAATCCCCTTACTAAATGTGTAGCAATCAGTAATTATTTGAACATGGGAAAGTACCAATTGAGGGAGAAACTATATGGATGTGATGATACATTAGGATATCTATGCCGTGTCCCATGCGATAGAGGTATGTGACATGCTAGGCTATTGAAATTAGATAAAATCGCATGTGCCAAGAGAATAAAAAATGAAAACGTGAATGTAATAATGCTGATTTAAAGGAAAAATAATTTTGGCTAAACTTCAAACAAATTCATAAATCATCATTTTACTACTGTAAAAATATATAATTACATTTTCTAAAATATATGATTTATGTGTTTGTATTTTTCTTTTTCCCAACCCCCTTGCATGAGATTAAACTCTCATATCATGGTATAATAAATATTCTAACGATTCTTTAACAATCAAAGCTTGCATGTATTTATTATGAATTTATATTTTTAGTGGGACTTTTACTTTTTGTTACAATGAATAGTAGATATATAATATTGCATTTAAAAAGCATTGCCTTAAAAAGCAGATGAAAACTTTGGCGTTCTTTATTTAGAAAAAAAAATATCATGCCAACATATTGCATTGTAGAGTCTGATGGTCCAGCCATTCAGCTTCTTGTATCTGACGGAGCTTATCTCTTAAATATCGGCACTGAGTTGAATATAACATGCAGTGTGGCATTCCCAGTTAAGGAGGTCAAGTGGTAAAAAGATAATTTTAGAATTTTTAAATTAATTGAAACTTCTCCAAAAGTTATTATTAAAGCTGAAGCATGCTGTAATTAGTTTTAGATTTAGCTACTATTTGCTCCTCCTCCCTTAAATATTTAAATCGTGGCAATTCATTTAACTGAGAAATAGGTATATATATATTTTAAATCAAGGTATTTTGATGGTGTTCTCTTTGAAATATCAAACACTTCTGAAAAGAAATTTGCTTCACCGAGCAAGACACAAGGCAGGAACTATTCATGTACTGCTGTTGGTCCAGCTGGAGAATTGGCTGTGTCTGATACCCACTCTACCTTTTATATTGGTAAGCTGATTTATACTAATTCTGGTTAATTTCTTCTGTTGAACCAATGTGCTAAGTGTTTGGTCACAGATATTTCAAATATTACCAAATACATGCTGAAATCTTAAGAAAAATAGCATTATTTTTTCTTTGAGTATATTCAAAGCAAAAAGTGATCAAAAAGACTAACATGCAGTAAGATAGTGAAATAAATTATTTATAAATAATATTGCTTTAATGCAAGTTTTCTCTCCATTGAAAATGGAGCAGTAGACATCCATTATTAAGGTTGTGTTTTGATAAATTTCAGTGCATGAATGAAACTGGCTTGAAAAGCTTCCAGCACTCAGTGTCATTCTACTTTTAACTTTCAGTTCTGTGTATCAGCCTGGTGTTTACCCTTACCTATGGCAGTTGTGTATTTCAAATTACTACTATTTAGTGGCATCTTGTCAACTTTGTATTGAAATTATTATGTTTTTTTAATCTGAGGAGTTACTGCAGCAAGAATGCATTATGAATTTTTAAAAATATGAAATGTTATTGAGTCCTGTGAGAATGTTATAGTATGTCTTATAAGCATAAGCTGTTACAAATTTCCGGTAACATTTTATTCATTAAAATCTTTCATTCTAAAGGGCTGATAAAAATATCAGCTGTCAAAAAATAAAATGGTTTTCACCAAACTCAAGACTTCAAATGATATCTCATTTAGTACAAATAATTTTAAAAATTATTCTAATAAGGATATTATCTTACCTTATGCATACAGAGGCATTTATCCAATTGCAAAATGTGTGTATCAAAAATATTAGTTCAATAAAAACTCAAGCCATTTTTGCTTTCAACTGTATCAGTTCTTGTAAATTCTTCAATTTGAGGTAGTCAGGAATGGCACCTAATCACATTAAATTTTGAATATTCACCAGTCAAAGTGTTTAATTTTTGGACTTGGAATTAATATAGACTATGCAGTTTCACTTTTTTTGGGGTGAATGTGACCAGAAATATTATTTAAATGTTAAATATCCATAGTTGTGGAAATTTATCAATTTAAAAAATCATAAATAGCTCACACAGTCAATCATATTGATTCAGTTTTGATACCTTTAGTAACTTAATTTCACCTCAATCACGATGACCCTTTGAATTTCTTGCCCTATTATTATCTTTACACAAAGCACAGTGATTGGCTTGAAGTCTCCAACCAGCCATTTCATCTAATTTTGTCCTACTGGCATGGCCAAGGACTTTTTAAAAATAACATAGCTTTGCGTTTGCAAATGGAACTTGCCCCAAAAAAGTTTTTGCAATTGATACCCTGCCATGCCCCCCTCCCCATGCTAGCAATAGAAAAAAAGGATGAGATAGAATTCAATTGTATGTCACCCAGATTCCCAAAAAGGCTGCCCTACTATTAAGCTGGACATAAAATTCTTCTTAATTAACTTTGGTAATTGTCCCTTTTCCACTTTACTATTCTCCTGGGCCCTCAGGTCGATCATTTAAATCAGTGCTTCTCAAACTTTTTATTATTGGGGACCGGCAGGAATTTTTTCCATTGCACCAGGGACCGGTGAACTATTTTCCTTGTACTGACGTGGTAGCAAAATGTCCTTTCTTAGTAACTTCTGCGGACCGGCATTGGATGGCCCACGACTGGCACCGGTCTGCGGACCACCACTTTGAGAAGCACTAATTTAAATCATCCATGGGCTGCAATCTGCCTCTGCTATGGGTTAGACAGAAATATCTTAGGGACTCTTGTCATTTTCTTAAAGTAGCTTAGGTATGCCTAATTTCTGAATGTTTATTTAGTTAAAGATTGATTAACCATAATAACGTGTTACAGTCTATAACATACTTTTTGAATTGCCACACTAATCCAGGAAGAAGTAGTAATTCAAATTCTCATGGTTGTTTAATTTTATAAAAAATTATAAGTTTCCATACAAACTTTGAAAAATAAATAAATATTTATGATAAAGTTTTTTAAACCTTTATATAAAAGTATTGATAAATCTTATTTATTCGTGTATCATCAAATAAAAAACTGAAAACTTTTTTTTGTTTTTGTGTGTTTACAGAAAAGCCCAATATAATAATAAGTCCTATCCCGTCATTGTCTGAGTACTCAAGTGGAACAATTGTCAATCTGAAATGTACTACCATAGCCATTCTCACAGATGTGACATTCATATGGTTCAAAGGTAGGAAAATTGATTAATGGAGTTTACTGAATGTTTTCTATTCCCTTAAATACATAACCAAAGTCAAACAGTACGTGGCTGGAGAGAGAAGCCCAAGAAATCTAAAAATAAATTATATTTTACCTGAAAATTTACAAAATTCAATACTTTATATTAGGGCTGCGGAAATTATCGATTAATTTCTCGATTAATTATAAAAAAATTTATAGATTAAATATAGATTAAAATAATTTCAATCGATAAAAATTCGATTAAAATTTAAGAAAATATTTATAATATTTTAAATTTTTTTTAGTAATAAATAATAAATTATTAATAATAATTTATTAATAATAATTTATATATTTTTTTTTACGTACAAACATCTCCCGCGTAATATTATAATTTATTTTATAATTAATGTTGACTGGCAGACCTCAACTAAAAAATGGCTGACAGCCAGAACCGTCTTTACACCATTTTGGGCCCCCGGGCAAAGAAATAGTGTTGGGCCCTTCCCCCGCAGGAATAAAAAATGAATATACATAATATATATAAATATATGGGGCCAATATGCTCGTGGGCCCCCGGGCAAATACCCAACGGGCCTAAGCGTTAAGACGGCCCTGCTGACAGCATCAGCGCAGTTAAATTTAAACATATAACTAGAAAGTTGAGCAAATATGTTGTTTTTAAGCTAACTGCGTATGGCAAAGTCAAAGATGGTGAAAACGTTTACTGTGTTCACTGCCATAAACAATTCTCTTTTAAAGGATCAAATACATCTCTGACGTACCACCTTCAGCACAAATCAAGTATCAACACATTGTCATGAAATTTAGTTCAAAATATTCGTAATTTTCAATGTCTGTGAGAAATGTTCAGTTTAATGACGTCAGAAATTTCTATTTTTGGTTTTAATAGAAATTATCGATTAATTAATCAATAATTTTTCAAAAGTTAACGATTAAATTTAAATTAATTGATAACAGCCCTACTTTATTTTCAAACAAAAATATACATTTGATAATAAAGATATAGGAAATGACCTTACAAATCTGTTGGTCTTGTATAAAAAATATACCTTGTATTTACGTTGCTTGGCATCACTCAACGTTTTTTATTGTGTAAACTTGTGTTTTAATCATGTGTCTTATTTTAGGATTAACAAAGTATGATGCACATAAATAAAATTCATGTTGATTTAAACAATAAATAAATTTTTGTATAAGTGCATTTCTCATGGCATAAAGCATCAAACAAAATTTCACAAATTTAAGAGGCATTTTAAATAACAAATTTCATTTTATCAGATGGCATGCCGCTTCCAGACATGATTAGCAACACTTTAATAGTTAATCAAAGTTTGACTGACACAGTGGTCAGTAACAACTACACATGTGGATTTCAGATAAAGGAAGGGAACTCATCCCTGGCCCAAACACAACCATTGACATTTACACGTAAGAGCTTTTAACAGTAGTAAGACTTTTACAAATTAAACCAGAATCACTTAAAAAATGCTGGTGAAAATAATTTTTTAAAAATAATTCCAATTTAATAAGTGCTTTTAGTCTTGTTTTTGTTTAGCATGCAACAATTTTTTTTTAAATATCAACTTCATCAAAAGGTTTATTCATAATAGAGATCCAACACTTCTGAAATAATTGTAAATGTAGTTAATGTTACAATAGCAAACAATTGTTTTTATTGAATTTTAACTGCAATTTGTTTCAAAACCAAAGCTGGACCTGGGATGCCCTTTCTTGACTCCAGCATTGATTCTTGGGTGTGGGCCAGTGTTTGGGTGATTTTCTACTGCCGAAATAGCACTGTCCTGGAGGGTCCACCAGTTTACCATTGGTTTGTCAATGACGTTGAGCTTGATAAAGAAAGATCAGCGCAATTTGAAAACACATCCCTAACGCCAAGGAGCAGATGGAATTACAATTGTAAAATATCAGATGCAAGTGGACTGTCCACACAAAGTTTTACAAAAAATATTCTCTATACTGGCGGGTTTATTTTAAATATTGATCATCCAATGTAATCTTTAAAGAATGCCAAGAAAATTCTATTCTTACCTAGAAGATAATAAAAAAATGTCTCAAGTTATCTAAAATTTCATTTTCCTGTGGGCATTTCTCTCTAGAATGGCACTAATACTTAATTAGCTTTTTAATTCTTGTGGTTGAGTTTTAACCATAAAAGCTTACATGATTACACCAAAAGATGATTTTGATTTTGTATATTTGTCAATTTTATATAACATCTTTCATACAGTCTAGTTTTCATTGTTCAAATAAGGATAAAATATGAATCATTTTTTTGTTGTAATTTAGTACAGGACATGTGTACACCTAACCCATGTGAAAACAATGGAATGTGCTACGCTGTCAGATATAATGAGTTAGCTTGCAAATGTGATCTTGGATTTGAAGGAAGATATTGTGAACGTGTAAGAGGAAATCAGTTTAATAATCATTTTAATCCTACCACAATTTTTTTCTAAATACAAAATATATATCGTTATAAGATAGCACTGTAAAAAATTTAAATTTAAAAAGTTTAAATTAGTAGGAAGGTTTAAAAGTTATTCAACTTTTTAAAGTTATTTTCTGCAAAATCTGTATAAAAGTTGCTCAACTTTTTCATAAGTTATTTTCTGCTAAATCCGTATAAAAGTTGCTCAACTTTTTCACAAGTTATTTTCTGCTAAATCTGTATAAAAGTTGCTCAACTTTTTCACAAGTTATTTTCTGCTAAATGTCCTCTGCCACATTCAATAACTCCCTTTCATTGGTTAAAGATTTTTGATGATTATAAAAATTATGGTTGTGGGGAGGAGATTTAATTTAAATGTTCTTACGGGTGGCACAAACTGAAGCTGTTTAAACAAAAGCATACAAATTTATTGGCATAGGCCAAGTGTGTGTCATGTCACATACCTAAGTGTAAACCTATCACAAACACCTCTTGGAATTCAGTTTTTATTTTGATATTTCTTTCTGAACATTTTAAACTGTTTCCTTTTTAGGTCATAATAATGGTCATTGCAAACTCTTTTGATACTACTATGGAGCAAGGTAGCATTGACGCTGTGGGGGAAATTCTAACTGGAATGTCAATTGACTTAATGGTCAATATGACAAATGCCACTATTTCACGAATCGTAAGTTTAATTATTAAACTAGTTATAGTTATTTGAACAATGTCCTTTTCAATGGAGGATAAAATAAACAAACAAGAGAATAAGAAAAATTGTTTAAACTTTATATTTGAATATTTAGTCCAGACATACACTATGACGCATCCCATGAAAGTATTCCACCCACCTACATAAATTAAATAAGCTCTGATCAATAGGGATGAAATACATCTCCCTTTCTTATTTATTTCCTCACCATGTGATGCATAAAACTAATTTCTACCAGTTAGGTGCAACACTCTTATTGACAGCTCAATGTCTTGTTACAATGTATTCTACTAAATTCTTGAAGTTACGATACATAGACTTTCCCATGGGATTTTACAGAACAGAAATTTTGTACAGAAATTTTGTTGTGGACCCCAGCAAAAACTTCTGTGCCTCTGGTCTGGTCCTTAAAAAGCATTTCTTTGTCCTTTCCATAAATATGGATATCTAACTGAAAAGACATGATAAATATATAAATGCTTGTGCTGTTTTCAATGTCATCTTACATATGTAGGTGGAAGTGAGTGGAATTGTGAATGGTGATGCATGTGTACATCTCATTATGGATTTTTATTGTTCTTACATTTGCTGTCAAAAATATATTTGACACCTTCTAAACTTAATTTATTTTATACGTTAATTTGTTGGTCATATTAAAATAATGAGTACAAGTAAAATGACCTTGTTAATGAGCATCTTATATGCATGAAATACAAATGGCAATTTTATAAATTTAAATTCCCCCAACAAGAATTATATTTTATAATTGATATCTCATCTCAGCATCAATTGAATTTCTAGTGATTTCCAGGTAAGTAAACATTTGTTGAAGTTGAATTTCATCAAATAAAGTACTTCTTTGCTAAAAACAGTGTAAATAAATTTAATTAAAAAAATTTCTACAATCTCTTTCATCTGAAGCCACTCTTATCTACTCTCAACGATTGCTGGCTGAAGGAACACATTTAACATGGAATAAAGACACTTTTTGCAGTTTAACACAGAGTAAGTTTCTTATTGAATTTTTTTAAATTTCCATTTTTGTGCTGATAATGGTTTAACAAAATCATGGTTTGATAGATTTTGACAAAAATTGAAATAATTGTTCATATTTAAACATTTAAGGTTAAAAACCAAAATGAATACAGTCGAACCCACTTACCTCGAGCTCGGTTAGCTCGACCACCCCACTAACTCAACGTTTTTTATTGGAACCGCCAAATTCTCTCTTTGTCTTAGCATTTTTTCATCGGCTAATTCGATTTTTCTAAGTCGCCGAAACCAATTACCTCGAGCACAAAAGAGGGCCAAATTTGCAACTTAACGTTGCTTAGCTTGATCCTCGTCGGTTGGCCTAGCAATGCACTATGGCATTTTTAGTTCAAAACAGTGTTGACATCTCGCTTTTCTTCGAGACTTCCGGCTATTGTGTGATTCTACGAGATTTCAATAAAAAGTACCGGATGTTTTGCGTGTGTGAATTATTAGTTCGACGTGTATCCATGGAGTATGTATTCACCCGAGGTACTGGACAATCGCGTTATAGGTCGTTAATCGTCATTTCGCAGTGCATGTTATATTATTATTTATATCATTATTAAACTTAATTCATTGTCTGATGTATTAATCATTTTAATTTTTTAAGATAAACGAATATCTTTAGAAATGAAAATAAAGGTTTGTATCGAGAATTGACGGTGGTTTTTATTTTAAATTATTTAATCAAATAAAAAAAATATTATTCTTTTAAAAGTGTGTTGTTGCTTTGTTACCAGTAAGATACGTGACTGTGACTAACACGCGCGTGACGATGAAATCAAATCATTTCTGATAAGGAATGATTTTTAAAAAAATTCGCTTAGACTTAGACTTATTTGCCGGCCGAGGTCTATAACACAGTACACACAGCGTGCTGTGATAACCGGTCAAGGCCACAATAGTTTTATTTATATTACAAGTTTGATTGACTGAGGAAATTCGAGAGCATTCTGATAGTAACAGATATCCTGCACGTCAAAAGCATTAAACTTAAAATAACCATATTGATTTGTTTATTTGTATTTTAAATTTGCTGATACGACGGTAAACGCGAGTGGCTACGCCATGCTACACACTACACGCAGGCCGCTGCATGTGACGAGGCGAGAACTTTGACCTTTTAACGCATGCGCAGACAATTATAAACTGGTAACTTTTTTATTAAATGGAATTGAAACATACCACTACCACAGAGTCGTAATCAAAGTCCTTTACTTCGGCATAAATACATATAAAAAAAATAATAAAATATATATATAAAAGCTGCCATTTATTCATAACTTTTCCCGACTTTCAAGGCCGAGAAATTTTTTTTAAAGAATTCCCGACTTTTTCCCGTTTTCCAGAGTGGGAACCATGGTTATATTTAAATTTTAAACGGCCCTTAAAAACGAATGGTCATGACAACCTTAAGGAAAGAGTGAAGAAATATTAGGGTTCCGATTAATCGTCCCATTACTAATTAACGCTAACTAATTAATCACGTACATAAAGAAATTTCAAGCACATGTTAATATTTTGCCGCCATATTGGTTTTCGTTTTAACTCGATCATCGGTTATGTCGACGCCATTTTTCATACCCCAACGCCGTCGACTTAAGCGGTTTTGACTGTAGTTTGTTTACTAAATTGATATTAAAAATCTGCTAGCAGATTATTTGTTTCGGAGACCATAGAAAAATCTCATGAGATAATTGATCTAATGAAAGATATAAATTGTACAGAGCTAGGTGATGTACCAATGTGTAGGAAAGAAAATGTGAGTACTGAGCATTTAAAATTTTTAAAAATTGAAATTAATTGCTAATAAAACATATTTATTTTTTAAAGAAATATTGGATTACTTAAAAGAACACAGAGTCATGTATTAACAAGAAATTTCTTTTTTTTTAAATAGCTGAATTTTTCTCCAAAAGTTAATTTAAAAAATATTTATGGTTGTAAAAATATTTTTGCTATAAGGTATTAAAAAAAACAAAAAAACTATAGGCCTCTTATTAAAAGATAATCTCATTAAAAAATTGTAAATTTGTTGCATTTAACTCCTCATGTATGTAAAGAAATGGACACCTTCATCAAATTTTCTAAGATTAAGTCCTTTATTAATTTATCTAATTGGGTGGGGAGGGGGCAAATCTTCATTCTCATTGGCATTACAGATCATATAGGGCCCTAGGCCAATAGGACCAATTCAAGGACCCCTAGATGTTGAAGGTTCTTTGCTTTGTCATACACCTACCTAAGTCTTGGTTAGTCTATGAACAGTATGCTTTAAAGGGGATCTTCCCTGTGAAGGTTGCCTTTTTGAAATAAATTAAGATTATGGATTGATAAAAAGATTGTTAAAACTCAAGGTTGGTGCAGCTTCCCCAACCATTGTGTCACAGGAACAAATATTTTCATGAGGATTTTTCTGTCTGGAAAGGCACCGAGCCTAGCATATTTTAACTTGTCTTAAATTATGATGATGGTATGAATGGTTTTCTTAGTTACCAGGAGAGGTTTTTGTGCCTTAATATTTTTTGTAGAATGAAATAGAACAGATTGCTTCTTGCTACCCTTTCTTTGACCTCTGTCATTTTTTTCATTGTTATCGTTTATGGTAGGCCTAATAACCAGAAATTTAAAGGTAGCCCCCCTCTCAAAGGTGTGGTTGTTTATTTTGATATTCCCACCAGTTTGTGTGTTTTGTAACATTACCCACATTATATTTTTTCTTTGCTCCATCTACCACCAGGCCAGCTAATGGCACTCATAATGTCAGACTTCATTTGTAAGCAAGCTATTAATGGAAACTAGAATGCTAAAATTATATAATTTTATAATGTCAAATGAAAGATAAAAGTATGTCCATTTTAGATTTTATGATTCTCTTACTTTACTTCTCCCAGGTGGAGGAAGTGTTCAAGAATTTAAAAAATTCAATTTTCTCATTTGGGCTGCAACCATCAAATCTGCATCAGGTACTAGTTATTCAAATACACAGAGAGAGGGCAATACCACCATGAGTTTAGTGAGGTTTAATAAAAACTTAAGCCGTACATTTAACACCACAGGAGCAAAGGTGTATGTGCCACACAGTACCTATGGATGAACAGATCAAAGAAAAAGTTATGATTGTGGTAAACAAACTAGTCTGCTTCATTTTAAGGCAGTAGCAGTTTTTTTTTGGTGCTTTTTAAAAAATTTTGTCATACAAATTGTAAAAGGATTTAATATGTTTGCATGGATTTAATTATTTATATAATTTAAAATTGAATATTTCATGCAGAATTTAGATTTATTCGTGACAAAAAAAAAGTTTTAAAAAAAGGATTGCTAATTTTTTTAATTAAATTTGCATGTTTTTCAATGTTTATGAAAAAGTTATTAAAAAAATTATGTCTAAGTGAATATCAATATTTTTAAAATCATGAGTGCCAAAATTAGTGTACAAAATTCCTACATTTTAAAAGGCTGTCAAATATGATGAGGACCTTTGCTTTCACCGTAATACATCATTGACTCCTGAAGAAGCTGTTTTTAGTTTCCGACTTAAAAATGACCAAGGTCAAGATCTGTTAATACACCCTGAAGGTTTGTTTCATTAATCTTTTTGTCAATTTTTGTATTTCATCTTCTTTTTATTAAACATAAGCTATCTTATCATGGGCCTAGGGAGGAGGGTTGCTTTTTTTTCATATCTTTGAGGGGCGATCGTTTCTTAAAGAAATCTTTCTCCAGCTCAGTAGCACTAATCCTTAATAAGCCATATACATCGATATCTATATTTTCTTTGAAATTCAATGTACATTCTATTAATGATTCTTCTTATGCATCTTAAATTAGTAATTTTCATTAGAAACTTGATTTGGAATATAGATTTAGTTGTTGTTTTTTATCCAGACCCAGTTACCATGGCTATTGATCCTTTGGTCCAACCTGTCGACCATGCGATAACAAATTTTACAAATGAAGGCATTCATGTAATACCATTATCAGACTTTCAAAATGCTGCGATAGGTGTGTAGATGGGTGTTTCTGCTACTCAGGTGTGTTGCTGTTTGGTTGGTAATACATGTCCTGAACATTTTCATAAATACTAATTTTGTGGTCATACTTTTTTCAGATTATCAGATTTTGACCTCTGATAAAATAGTTTGTTTCAGTCCTTCAATTTGCTAAACTATTTTATTTTTATTGAGTAGAGATAAATAATATTAATAATTAGGTTGAAGAACTTGCCAAGATGTCTTAAAATTTAGATGCCAATTGCCCTAATTTTGAATGTTCTTAAACTTGTCTAATAAGTTGTCTATGTATATGCAACGTTTTTATTTTTATTTTTCTGCAAATCAAAGAAATATGTTTTAGCTGTTAATGATTTTTTCCTTTTTTAAATTTTGGAATTGATATAGTAACTATCATTTTTTCTCTCAGACATTAGTTTTTAAAGGCCAAGTGGATGTCAAGCCAAGTGTTGATGAATATGACTTTCATATAGAGGTGGATAATTTACCTCATCTACACATATACAATAATACTGGCTATAAGCAGTGGCGTAGCTAGGGGGGGGCGGTGGGGGCAGTCCGCCCCGGGCGGCACACCTTTTGGGGGCGGCATTTGGGGGCATTTGAAAATTATATCCCTTTCTGACAACCACCTTTTTTCTTTTGAAAGAGGAACACCCGGGTGAAAATAAAATATTCGTACTTTCAAGTTGTAATTAACGGATTTTCACAACATTTTTTAAAATTATATACTGTTTGCTACAACTAACGCACAACCGTTAAGAAATTTAAAATCGCATAAAAATTGTATCGATTTTTTTAAAAATTAAGCGGTAAACATCACAGTTGACACTTTTATTAGAAAACAACACAAAGAACACATCACCGCTGGACCGAATATACTATTAATATCGCCGCAACAGTTATTGCGTGGATTTTTGACATGCACAGAATGATTCGCGAACTAGTACCTACATGGCATGGTGATTCAAATATTGTGTTTAACTTGCAAGTAGTAATTTATATTACTGTTTAAGTTTACAGATAATTATTCTAAGGTAATTTATTAATATTTAATTTTTTTGTTTTTTGGGGTATTTATTTTATTTTCATTTAAGTAGCTCAAACAAAATTTGTGTGTTTCATTAAAATGCGTTTATTCACTAAAATATGTTACACCTATCCTATTAAAGTAATAATTAGATAGTTTGAATTAGTCTATTTTTACTGAAAATTATTGCGATTTTTGACAACAAAGATTAATCGTGATTGTTGTTTTTTTCTCCAAATTTTGCATAATGGTGAAAGTTTGTTAAGAATGTGGATGGTGTATTCACCATTGCAGAAAATTATATATTGTTTTTGCTGTTTACTGTTTGATGATCTTTTCCTATCAAATTTTAACACGGAAAATGGTTTTAACAAATAGAGGAAATTTAATCTCAAAATAAGTCAACACGAGTTGAGTCTACTGCACATTCGATCATTTTCCCAATGGAAGGAATTAGAGATAAGAATTGGACAAGGCGCAACTTTTGATAAAAGACAACAGAATATTGATAAAGAAATAAGAAAAAAAAATGATAGAAAATTCTCACAATACTTGATATAATTAGATTCTTAGCAAAACAAAATTTGGCGTTGAGGGGTCATCGTGAAAGTATTCATGAGGAAAACATCAATTCAATTGAAAATAGAGGAAATTTTCTAGAGCTTTTTGACTTGTTGACTAAGTACGACCCAGTATTATGTGAACATTTCGTAAAAATTAAGATGGGTAGTAAATATAGTGTCTCCTATTTGTAGAAAATAATTCAAAATGAATTCATAGACCTATTGAGAGGCGCAGTGAGAAAATAACAATAATGGACTGTCAGGGGTATGAGAATCACTGTGAGTGAATGGTTGTTTCATGTAAAGCGCTGTGAGCCAAGTTCCTTACTGGGATATAGCGCTATATAAATAATCAATTTATTATTTATTATTATTATTATTATTGTTGACAGGTATGAACTCCTGTCACGGGAATAATGTCTAGTGATGTTTGAGTGAACTTCTGGTCACACGGGGTGTGACGCCAGGGTCAGTTGAGACCAGTTTGGGGGGTTTTATAAGGGACGAGTTGAGTCGAAGAAGAAAAAGAGTTGTTGGGTAGTTGGCGCAGAGTTGTGCAGGCGGAACGGTCTGTGTTAGACCGGGGAGTTATAGTAACACGGAGGGGACTCAGACCGAGTCGCACTTAGAGACTTTGTGTATATACGTGTAGCTGTAAGAGGACTTGAGCATGGGCCCAGGATGGTCGAGTCGGACCGAGGGCATGCTCGAATATTAAGCCAATTGTAGATAGATGTATTTGATGTCTAGGCGGGACCGCCAGTTTATACAATTGTACATAGCAGAATAAACAGTGACTTGTACCCCAAATCTTGTGTCATCTCTTGTGTGTATGCAGAGGAGAGCAAGAAATAATCCACCAACAAATGAGACCCTAACATGGACCAAATAAAGCAAGCTAAAAATTCTGTAGGATATTTGACAGAACTCCAGATATTTTCCACAAAAATTAAAATAGTCAAATTAAAAGATACGTAGTTATTGATGTCAGCAAAGTTAAAGTTGTAGAATCGTTTATCTACTGTGTAGAAAATAAAGAAAAACTGCCGAGGAAATCACAAATATGATTTTAAAGAAATTAGAAAATGTTTAGAGTTTAGATACAAAAAATTGCAGAGGAAAGGCTTACGATAATGCTTCCGTCAGAGTTTGTAGCATGCACAAATCATTCTTTAAACCTGGCATGTTTACATGCAGCTTGTACTGCTATTGATCCTTAACATTTTTTGGAACTATCGAAAAGTTGTTTTCATTTTTTAAATTCTTCCACGCGTCAATGGGATGCTAAAAAATACCTTCAAATAAAAGCCTTAAATGTTCACCAATGCCATATAAAACTAAATTCTTTGCAAACCCATTTCATGGAACAAAGAGATGTGATAATACAAAAAGCTGTTATAGCAGCCAAAAGAATTTGTAAAGAGATGGAGACATCGACTGAACGCCGAGTTAGAAGGGAAAAACATATGAATGAAGAAAATTCACATTCAGTTGTCCTATCTTTAGAACATGAAGTACAACGAGAAATGTTTTAATCCATGGATCGAATTATCAAGGAATTGAAAGAACGCTTTGATCAGTTGCATGACCTTGTAAGAAAATCTTATCTTATCTGTTTACAAACGCTCCTTCTATACAGAAGATTATTGCGTCCTACGCTTATCTATGGTTTGTGTTTAGTCCTGCATTTTTATTAGAGATTTAAATGTTGATAAAGTATTGGTTTTCCTGGATTCTTCAGGCAACCCATTCCACGCCCGAATTCCGGACGGGAAGAAGGAAAACTTGTATGTGTTTGTTCTTGCATACGGAATAAGAAAGGTGTTTTTATCCTTATGTCTATCTGAGGGTTGTATTAAGTTATCTTTGTGTTGTATTTCTAAATTAGAATTAATTGCTTTATGTATGATTACTACTTTGCTCTTGGTTCTTCTATCCTCTAGTGTTTCAAGGTTTAATGATTTAACTAATGGTGTTATTCTTGTCAGTTTCGAATATTCTCCAGTAATGAATCTGGCAGCTCTTTTTTGAATTTGTTCTAGTTTATCAATGTTTTCTTTGGTGGATGGGTCCCATACAGAAGATGCATATTCTAGTACAGGTCTCACCAAAGTGAGGTAGCATTTTAGTTTTATATCTCTATTACATTTGTTAAAGTTCCTTTTTATAAAGCCTAAGGTTTTGTTTGATTTTTTAATAACTTCATTGACATGGGGATTCCATGATAGTTTCTCATTTATTAAGACTCCTAAGTATTTTGCATCTTTAGTTTGGGTCAGTTCTTTTCCATGAAAATATTCGTGTATAATCCCATATAACCAACTAAATGAAGAAATTGAATGTCAAATAAATGATTTTATTGACAAAGAACAGTTCCATATTGAAAGAAAAATGATCCAGGTTTTATGGCTGTACCTACACTACAAAAAGAGGCATTGCATTGGGAAAATGGAGGAAAAGGCCCCCTTGATTTATTAAAATTTATTCAATAGTATAGATTGGAAACTTCTGTAACCAACATTGTAATCTTGCTAAGAATTTTATAAAAATTATTGTTATCAGTGTCGCTAGTTGTGAAAGGAGCTTCTCCAAACTGAAGTTGATAAAAAAATTATCTTCGTTCCACAATGAGTGTATAAATTAAGACTATAAAATCTTGCAATATTGTCCATAGAACAAATTATAAAAATTATTCAAATTTTGATAGCATAATACACGATTTTTCTACTATGAAAGTTAGGAAAATGAATTTATAAATAATATGTTTACATACTAATGTACACTATTTGTTTATAAAAATAATAATTAATTCATATTTTTTTGTGTAAATTTGGAATACGTTTTTCTCGAGGGGGGGGGAGGGGGACACCTGCAACCTCAGTAACCTTTAAAAAAAGTATCTTGTATTTTTATAGAATATGTATTTATAGGTATAACATCTTATTTAGCCTCCTTTATTGCTGCTTACTTAAATATGGCATCCAATGGTAAAAATGTTCACCACCTTCACTTGGTTTCAATTACAATTATTTATTTGTTTATTAATTTATAAAAACCATGGTACTATTAGCCTAGAAAGGGCGGCAAATTGGAGACCGCCCCGGGCGGCAAAAGGTCTAGCTACGCTACTGGCTATAAGTTTACATTAGCTGGTAATATACTCACAATCTTCAGTGCCAATCTTAATGGGACATACCTCTATCTCATGTATTCATACAATGGTAAACTTCTTTTTCAAAATTAAATCTATATCTCATTAAATGATATTGAAATGTAAATCAGTATTAACAAGGGGAAAAGATCTGCTGTACATTTAGTCTAGTTCATTCATTTTTCTTTTATATCTTATATTGAAGAAGTTTAAAAAAATTATTTTCAATTATAAATTTGAATATCAAGTGGGCCTTATTTAACACTAAATATATGTGAATAATTTTCAACAACCTTCTTTAGTTTTATTTTTTCAATTCTATTAAAACAATTAACGGAATCATTTCTAAAATAATATGAGTTATGACTAATAATTTCATTTAAAAAGTGGTTCTTACAGTATGTACAATAGCTTTGTGATTTGTTCCATTATCTCAGATACCACAGTTGGAAGTGGTGTCACAGTTGAACCTTCCATTGTTGCATATGGAATATTAGTCAACTATTGGGACTTGTATAACATTTGCTGGCAGCAGGCAAAAACACATAGTGTAAGATCAGTGGCGGATTTAGGTTTGTCTGCGTGGGGGGGGCGATGAGAATTTCAGGGGGCACCGCAAATTTTTTTTATTCATTCACTTAGTGCAAATATTTCTAGGTGCAAAAATAAAATTCATTTGTCTAAATTGCTGGTTCTGCAATGAAGATTAGAAATTTGGTATGATATTCACTCTTATTGCTATATTTTATGTTGAAAAACACATTTCTGCTCACTTTAAATGTGAGATTTACTGTAATAAGTTTTCATCTTAAGAGACTGCTTTAGTCTTAAATATGAATTTTAAAGTGTTTTGTTTATGTTACATACATTTTCAGAGTTGCCCTGTGGCAACTAGCTAGACAAAAAGTAACAACTAGTCTTAAGTAGATATGGTTAATCAATTGAATTTATGAAAATGTTAGTTAATTTGGGAGCTGTTATTTGTGACAAAATCTAATTTCTCATAATCCTTTGTGTTCACTTTCAATTGCTGAATATCATAGCAGACTTTAACATAGAAAACTCAGCATAATATGTTTATAGTCTTTGGGCTAAATAAAACATCTAAAATGTATTTGATAATGAGGTAGAATTTGATTAATTTTTTTTATAGGCCTCCAATAGTTTGTTGTACTATCTGCAAGTTGACTCATCAGTTTGTTCAGCTTGCCATAAATAGCAGTGACAGTAACTCAAACAAATAACTAAGTGTTAAATAATATATGCTGCGTTGATCATTCAAAGTACATTATTTAATATAATGTTTTTTTACATCAAACCATTGCAATGAATCTCTTCAATATACAAACCATTTCTTTATATTCAGGAGAGTAATAGGTCACAAATGGAAACAAAATATAATGTATTTTTAAAAAATGTTAATAATTAATAAAAGGCCTAAATAATTAAAGAAATCATGTATCACATTTTATATATATATATATATTATATGCACATATCATATGTAGGATAAAAAGATGTCAGTAAATTATGAACTTAGTTCCAAAGAGAACAACTTATTTTTTTTGTAAAATTAAATTTTAAGAGCTACTGTTTTCAGTTCTTGTAATAGTTTTCTATCTGAAAGAATGAAATGAGAATTTTAGCTGGGAAAATAGTTCAGTTTAAGACCAGGCAATCTGATGCTACAAATAATGAAAAATACAGAGACTTTGGTGGAGCGGATTGGTCAGGATTAGTAACACACACACAAAGAGTGCCAATAATATTATACTTATAAATAAACTAAACAATTTACTTCAGAATTTAAAAGAATAAATTTTCATTGGAAGTTTGAGCATCAAACTTTGGGAAAATCAATGAACTTTACACAAACAATGATTTTAAGTTCCTTAAATAAACATTTAAAACTCTAACAAGAATGCAGGACTAAACACAAACCATGGATAAGCATAGGACGCAATATTCTTCTGTATAGAAGGAGCGTCTGAAACAGATAAGATGAGATAAGATAAGATAAGAAAGAGCCATGAGACCTATATAAATTGCTTTCTACCTGATTTCATTGAAGAAAAACGATTTATCGTTGATTCAAAGTCAACGTTCTCAGCTAGATTTCCTTCAATTGAAATTAATGCAAATCCAGATAGATGTTCGTTTGTCATTGTTGAGCGAAAATAATTTTTGATAGGTTTTAATCTACTAAAACTTCTTTCAACAGTAGCACTGCTAACAGGAAGAGTCAAGTAAATTTTATAGAGTATTGAAAATTTAGGGAGACCTGATGCCATTGATTTTTCAGTCAAGAATTGCTGAACCTTTATAAGTTATAGTTCACTAGGTAACAACTAGTGTACTATCGCACACAAATCTTTGAAGGTATCATATTCTACGATGGCTTCTTCAAGGTTAATGTCGTGTTAGTAAATTTTGCATAAACTTTGAAAAGAATCTTTATATTCTTCCGACATTTGTGATGGATCAATAACATAGAAATAAGTAACTGTGCTCCAAAAGTCATAAAATCGATCATCTATTTGTGTTACAAGTGTATTCATGATAGTGAAGTACGTTTCAGATTTAAAGCGTGTGGTTGGATCATCAGCCATTTTAACTATGCTAAGTTCGCCTGCCATGCTTTTCTTTTTTGCAATTCGCTTTTCTTTAAATTCTGTTTTAACATCTAGTTTGGAACAATTTTCGTTAATAAATCTACATTCAGCATTTCAAAAGCTTCATCGCTTCTCATTTCAACAAACTTATTTCTTCCAACATCGATCAATTGTTTTGCAAAGGCGTTGCAAGTAGTTTGATGACACAAAGATAACTTTTGTACAAATAACATCAGAAAAACAGAAGAATATTTTGTTATTAAACCAGAAAGTCCCATAGCTTCTGCTCTAACATTTCCTTTATATTCTGTTGATTCCCCTGAATCAAGTGTGGCTATAATAGACAACTGCATGAACTGCATGCTTACGGCTTGCACATCTTGTATCAGAAAGTCGTTTCAGACTGTTGATTCATATTGAAATTTCTTGTGTTCTTTAAGAATATGTAGACATGGTAAACTTATAGACGTAAGGTATGCATACAACCTTAAAGCTGTGCCAAAAAAAACAACTGTACATCATTGTTTACAGACATGGCTTCCATAGTAGCAAAATTCAAAACATTGGCACAACAATTGGGTAACAGTTTATTTATTTGAGTTTGAAGGCCACTCTTAATCCAGAGTATGCCTGTCATCGACAGAGTGTGAAATCAATGTTTCGCTTTTTTAGTTCCATTAAAATCTTCTCAGCAAATGTGGCAGCATTTTTTTTAAGTCCCACAACCAGTGGTCGTACGGGGTCCTAATGTTTCCATTAGAACTTACTAGGGGCGGGCTTGGTAGACCTTGGTGGGCGCCCCACCATCTCCCTTCAAGGTCAGTGGAGGACTTTCTTAGTGTTAGTCATTCCATTTTCTTTGTGGCTTTATCGTGGGCTAGATCCCACGCCCCTCAGCTTGTGGGGCGAGCGCACTATTGACTTCGCTATCCATAAAAGCCTATAAATCTTTCCACATGTCCTGATTTTTAAAAAAAATTAACGTAAAGAAACTGACATCTGATCAATTCTAGATATATCAATGGTTGAATCAATAATTAAAGAAAATAATTGTGCAGACTTAACTTCATTATCAATTGTCGCCGATAATTCAGATGCGAGTGATTGATTTAAGCCAGATATTACAGTTTCATCATTTGAAATACGATATTTAGCAAGCAGTTTGGTGTTGATTAGAAGTTTTGTGTTTAGCAATATTTTTTTCTGCTCTAGTGACACATTTTTAGTGTTCATTGAGTGCGTCTTTAGGGGGCGCCATTTTAGACCCAACAGGGGCGCGGGGGGGGACAAGCCGCCCCCCCTGCCCTATAGCTAAATCCGCCACTGTGTAAGATATATTGCAATAAAATCTGTTTGGATTGTTTCTTAAAGTAACAATGATTTTTCAGTTCAGAAAAAAGGATTTATAAATAATTATAAACATTCTTTTTTTGTCTTGTTCAAGTTTTTGAATTCAAGGAGCAGAAACCAAGAGTTTGCCAAGAAATATTTTAATTAAATTTGTAACAATATTTTTATCATTTAACTCATGCTCCACTTTTTAAAGTTGTACTATGTAAAATGTACAAACTTTAATATATACCTGAGTAACTTTTTTTATTTTCAGGAGACTGAGTCATTTACAGGGAGAAAGGGAGAAAGTTATTGTCTGTTAATGAAGAAAATACTGTAAGCTAATTCTTAATCTTGTTTATTCACAATTATCTAATATTAAGTTATTTGTGTCTACTTGACACGGGTTGCAATGTCTGCTTTTCTTTTGTTGTTTTTTAAAAATAGAAATCTGAAAAATTTTATGAACAAAACAAACAAGTAAATCATCTCATTTTAGTAAATTTGTTTTTAAAATGAATAATGACTTGTAAATAACATTTCTATATATACTGAAACTTTATGACTATTTTTACACTTAATTTATTATTTTTCATCTTTTTTTATTCGGTCATGTTCTAATAAGTTGGCTAAATTTTGTTAAAAAGTTTGCCATTATCTCATTGTCCCAGCCGGACATTTGATATAAGTGATAAGTGATGGACATGGTGTAGGACTAGAGTACCAAGACCAGTCATTTGAAAACAATAAACTCCTGTGGCTGTCTGCAGCACTTATGAAGCAGAAGATACTGTTATTGAAACATTATGACTCCAGCTTATCTGGAGTATTCAAAATTAAACCAAATCCAGAAAGGAAAATTATGTTTTATTTTTCTTTGACTGTCAATCAAGGCCTCTGTCCGCTGAGCATCAAGTTTTCAAAACAACAGTGTAATCACTACTTCTTAAAAGTCTTCTTCCTGTGTTGTCAAGTTAACCTTACAATGAACATAACAACAAAATATATCAGAAAAAAAGAGGGTTGTCAAGTTAGCAGCTAGTAAGAGAGTTCATATAATAAAGAAAACTGATTTAATGGATGGTCCATGGATTTAATGTTTTAACACATATTGACAGACCAGACTCAGAGGGGTCTAATAAAAAAAAACAACATACAAGCACAAAAACAGAGCAAGCATAATATTCTGCAAGATCGCAGAACATGTATAGCTAAATCACTATCTTTAAAACCAGATAATTACACCGTTCTCCAGCGCCTGTTCCCCCAACATTCAAAGGAGAAAGCATGTTAATTACCACTTTGAATGCACAGCATCTCAGAATTGCAATTTTAAGACAAATTAAAATTTAAGTTTCTATGTTTATTACTCAATGATACATCTTAGCAATGTTTAATGTTTTCAAAATATAAGTTACTTGGCTCTACTAAAATAATAATAATAATAATTACTACAATTTTTTAAAACAGAGTATACAGATAACCAATGTAGACCAGGCTGGAAGAGTTGTCTTCTAACATTTTTGGATCATTTTCTTTGAGCCGATTCATCATTGCCCCAAACATCATCAACTTTGATGACATTTTCTCTGACTTCTGGACATCATTACAAGACAGTTCCTATGTGCTGGCTTTAAATCTCATACTTTTATTTTTCACAATTATTCTAGCACTTGTACTCAGACGATTTGATTGTTATGACAAGTTTTTGGTATGTATCTTGATAACAGCATTAATTTGTTAAAAGTGCTTAAATATAACGATCATTAAGGAGTTTTGTCATATTTAAAAAAAAACTAATGTGAGATGACAGATGTGATTTCAATTGACTTTTGATTTATGAACCAGTAAGGTTATCGGATTATCGTACTATGACTTTTCGTAGAGATTTAAAGCTGCAGAAAATAATTTTTTGTTAAATATCTTAAAATAAGTTTTTTGAAGATTTCAATTTTTTTTCAGTGGACATACTTGCCTCTTGTTGACAATGTTGAGCGAGATGAATACCCGTACACACTATCTGTCCACACAGCCATGACATGTACACCTTATTTTGTGATCACTGGTAGCCAAGCTGTCACATACATCAGAATAACCGGTGATGGGATAAGACAGGTCAACATGACATTACAAATTATTTGACATATTTGGTTTATAGCTGTTAAGTCAAATTAAATAATAATTGTGGTAACTAAATTTCTATATTGGTCCTCTTAGATCTTAGTGCAGCCTTTGACACTGTCGACCATCAAATACTGCTGAAAACCCTGAAAAATTATTTTGGAATTTCTGGCTCAGTTCTGGCTTGGTTTCAATCATACTTATCTAACAGATCACAGGTAGTATCAGTAGATGGTTGTATCACTCACAAAGCTGACTTGCTTTATGGTGTGCCTCAGGGCTCTGTTTTGGGTCCGGTACTTTTTGTACTGTATACAAGACCGCTACTTCTACTGCTTGAAAAGCATTCAGTTAAAAGCCAATCATTTGCAGATGATACTCAACTATATACTCACACTGATTCCTCTAATATGGACTCCGGTGTCCAATTGTTGCAGGAGTGCATTGGTGAAGTGAAGTCTTGGATGACGTTAAGCAAACTCAAGCTGAATGATGACAAGACTGAAGCACTTCTATTTTGCAACAATAAATCACGCAGTACTTTGTCTCTTCCGAAGTCAATTCACGTAGCCAGTTCGGATATTCTGTTCACAACATCGACTAGGAATCTTGGCTACATTATTTCTGACAACATGTCTATTAACAACTTCATCAATCACATCTGTCGCTCTGCCTACACTGCCATTCGTCAGATCAGCTCAATCCGTCATTACTTAACAGTTAGTGCCACAAAAACACTAGTCTGTGCTCTTGTACTGGCTCGTATGGATTACTGCAATTCTCTTCTGTCAGGTGTGCCAAAACAATGCATTGAAAGACTACAGAAAGTTCAAAATTCAGCTGCCAGACTGGTGCTCAAGGCAAAAAAACATGACCATGTTACTCCACTTCTTCGCTCACTTCATTGGCTGCCTATACAAGCCCGTATTGATTACAAACTGGCCGTTCTCTGTCACAATTTCTTTTCGGACTCATGCCCATCGTATCTTACTGAACTTTTGTCGGTCTACTCACCCACTCGCAAGCTAAGATCTTCTGCAGACACACGCGTTCTCTCTGTTCCTACGACACGCACCAAAACGTTTGGTGAAAGGTCGTTCTCTTTTTGTGCAGCCAAACAATGGAATTCTCTACCATTACACATACGTGGTATTCAAACAACCAAGTCCTTCAAGACTGCACTTAAGACACATCTTTTCAAAATTTATTTTTAAAATTGATGAAACAACATTTCTTGTAAATGATTAACGTAGCTTATGTATAATGTATTGTAATTGTGTGTGTTTGTTGTGATATGAATGTTAATTTAATACTTATAAGTATGTTATTTCTTTCATGTAAAGCGCTGTGAGCCCAGTTCCTTACTGGGATACAACGCTATATAAATAATCAATTTATTAGTATTATTATTATTAACTACAAGACTATAAATCCAAAAAACATCTGGGTGGGGATATAGAGAAATCAGATAATCTAATTTTCTTTCTGACGATTTACATGCATACATAATGAATGCAGTACTCTTGTTACCTAGTTAATTAAAAAGATGAAAAAGCGTGTAAACCATAAAATTTTAATGCTATATGCAACATTGAGATAAGACAAGGAAGATTAAACTTGAGTTTCCTTTATTTTTCTGTCTGTAAATAGAGTTAATTTGTCATTCAGTGAAAGTAAAAAAACAAAACATTTTTTTTGAGAATGACAATGACATCTCATCGAATTGTTTCAATATAATCAATTCGTTTTTATTTTTGTAGAACTTTGCAGGTGGAACTGTGTCCAACTTTGTCTTAAGATCTCCAGTTTTGCTTTGAGAACTATTTTCAATCAAGCTTTGGACAGATGGAAAAGGTGACCAGCCAGACTGGCTGTTGTACAGACTAGTCATTGTAGATTTAACAGAAAATAAAAAGTATGTTGAATATTAAAAACGGTGAATACTAGAATGACACATGTAAAAGATACATTTCATGTTGAGAAGTTTTAGTTTAAATCAAACCTACATCCACAGAGTAGATTTATAAACCTATGATAGAAATAATAATTTAAGTTAAGCTTAATGAACTAAGTTGATTTTAATGGTCTAAGTTGACTTTCATTATTAAGTCAACTTTAAAGATCTAAGTTTACTTTAATGATATAGGGGGAGTTCAATGATCTATATTAACTTTCATTTAATAGTCTTGGTTTGTTATATTACTTAAACAGAATAGTTAATATAGAATACTCATAGTGATACGATAAACTAAATCTTTTAAATTTTATGCATGCATAATCTGCTTGATGTTTTGAGCATATATTAAATGATCCAGGACTTTTTATTCTTATCTAAACATTATTACTACACTTCATTGCCACATTCTATTTTTTTTTACTGCAGTCCAATGTTAATACAATTAACAAATACACATTTTAAACACTTTACAAAATAATGATTAACATGAAACCATGACACATTTTTTCATTTGAGTATTTAATAGGATTTCATTTAATACTTTAATTTGTCTTTTATTTTTGCGTGTGTGCAAATCTCCAGCTTTGTGTTTGTCTGCCAAGAATGGTTTTCACTGACCAGAGGGATGGGAAAGTTGTGCTTCTCAATTCCAGTTACTACAATGGATTCCATTGGTGAGACATCTGGTTTCACTTTAATTTCCAAATAAAAACTCTAGATCAACATTTGTGGCTCTCCTTAGCAAAAAGGCCAAACTACAGGTACTAAATTTTTTTCATGAAGCGTCCAGTTCTTATCACTGGCTATTTAGCTGGGTGCTATCTGATTTTAACCATAGCCATTATTTGGTAGTTAAACCATTATACATTTTATTTTTGTATGAACTTTAAAGTAATTTGGTAAAAGAAAAACAAAAAATTGTAAAACATACACAAACAATGTTACTTTAAATTACTATTACATGTGAGGCTTCAAAGAAATTTGCTAATTAAAGGGGAAGTGAAGGCTTCAGGGAACATTTTTAGTGAACATTTTCCTTTTTTTGTAAATGACATGTAAAATAATTGAATGACTGGTTTTCTCTACAGTACATTCACTCGTGTCCAGAGATTCTTGTGTGCCATAGCCCTGCTGTTTCTAACCATGATAACAAAAGCCATGTTCTATAACAAAGATGAGACAAGTGATAAGTCAAGTGGTGTCAAGTTTGGGCCTTTTGAGATAGGATATAGGTAGAAATAGACTACTGTAGCGTTGCAGCTATTATGCTTAAAATACTTATTAGAGCTTGTAAAATCACACATCTTTAATGAAGACTAATAAAATATTAAAGAAAGGTTTTTATTTGGAAATCGGGGATGGAAAGTGTAGAGTTTAAACCTAATAATGCATTCTGTATAAGATTGAACATAAATTATTTGTACTAAAAGCTGTGGTCAAGATACAAAACCTTTTAAATCAAATTAAATCTTTTTTAAGAAAAATCAGAAATAATCTTAAATATTTAACTGTAAAATTTAACAGTTCTTAGAAATTTCTATTGGAATCAAAAAGCTACAAAATCATTTAGTTAAACATAAAATTGTTTTACTCCTTTTATTCCTGCATTTAACAGAGATTCAATATTGAAAACTGACAAGAATAAAACCATTTGTTAAATCATTAAAACTTGAAACACTAGAGTATAGAAGAAAAAAGAGGAAAGTAGTAATAACACATAAGGCAATTAATTCTAACTTGGAAATACAACGCAAAGATAACTTAATACAACCCTCAGATAGACATAAGGATAAAAACACTTTTCTTATTTTGTATACAAGAACAAACACAGACAAATTCTTATTCTTCCAATCCGGAATTCGGACGTGGAATGGATTGCCTGAGGAAACCAGGAAAACCAACACACTTTATTAACATTTAAAACTCTAAAATAAAAATGCAAGACTAGACATAAACCATGGATACGCATAGGATGCAATAATCTTCTGTATAGAAGAAGCATCTGTAACAGATAGGATAAGGAACAATTTAAATCTTCATTACATGGGAATTTTATTTAAATATTAATAATACTGTAGTATAATATATAGTTGAATGTTTGAAGAGATATGTTTTAATTTTAATAAATTAAAAATCCAATATATAAAGCTCAGTTGGTGTTTGTATGTTTCACTTTTTCGACTTTCTGTTAGACAATCACGGAAAAACCAAATGACGGACGGGGACCAAATTTGGCAGGACGGTTCCTTTTACCCTGAGGTGGTTTTAAGTTAGTTTTTGTAATTGTCCCTTTTGCCCGAATGCCGTAAATTAAATAATCAGAAAATGCAGAGACAAAGAATAAAAAATTTAACCTCATTTCTGTATTGAACAAATTTACGCGGACGTTCAAATGCCGTTCAAAGCGAGTTACTTTTGGTGACGTTTTTTTTCCCCAATGCCAATACTTTATTTTCAGCCGTGCGCATTTGAAAAAATATTATAATGTCTAATTACGGTGCGCACATTTTCGTGTACGCTTCATAATTTGAGCTGTGTAGTACAAAGAATTGTCATTTTCTTTACTGTTACTTTCTATATATTAGATAGACACGTAAACATATTTAATTACAACTGCCACACGATGCATTAGATTTAATTGTTTACACGTTTAAATTTAATTGCGAATTTGTTTTAATTATTTTCTGTTCCATAACTCGACATTTAATGAAAAACCTATTTAGTAATAATTGTGTCAGTATTTTTTTCAAGGCTTTATTTTTAGCGGTGCACGTTTTAAAATCTTTTATCGCCTGATTACTGTGCGCACATTTTCGTGTACGCATCTTAAATTTAGCTGTGTTCTATTAATATAACATTTATATTTTGTTTGTCTTTTACATAAGCTGTTGTCTTTTACATAACCTATACACTTATACTATTTAAACTTAGGCTACCGGACTTATTAACATAAGTAGATTACACTAAATAAAGTGATCCTGAAAACGCTTAATTATTTTGTATTGCGAATTGAATATGTTATGTTTATTCCTTTGATGATGGATTAACATAGGCCATTTTTAATATCGATTATTGTGATGGTTTCACATGCATTTTTAACATAAAGTTCATTTGTTTAGTTTGTTTGTTTTTTTAAAAATTAGGAAAATAGCCTAACTTTTTTATTTATCTTTATTATCTTTATCTCATAGACGCTGTTGCAAATATTGAATTAATTACAATTGTGTTACATTGCAGTGTCGTAAATATATAAGAGCTTTTTTAGTGACGACAGTGGCAGAGATCTTTTGGAAAAATGTCAACAAAGCAGTGGCCCTTTTTTAATGGCAAAGTCGAATATGGTGAAAACATTTACTGTGTCCACTGCCATAAACAATTCTCTTTTAAAGGATCAAATACATCGCTGAGGTACCACCTTCAGCACAAATCAAGTATCAACACATTGTCATGAAATTTAGTTCAAAATATGCTTAATTTTCAATGTCCGTGAGAAATTTTCAATTTAATGACGTCATAAATTTCTATTTTTGGTTTTAATCGAAATTATCGATTAATTAATCGATAATTTTTCAAAAGTTAACGATTAAATTTAAATTAATCGATAACAGCCCTATTAAATATGTTTGTGTGTGTATGAATGTCCTTTATAGCTGTCTAAACCATTCACCCGATCGTCATGAAACTTTTCAAGACTGTTGAGTATGCTCCCGGGATGGTAACTATCACTTTTTTCAAAATTTAACACTCATGGGGCGCCGGGGGCCCATATCGTCATGTTTTGCTAATACGAGCTATATAAAAATTAGTTTAAGCTTTAGCTACTGTGTTAATTATTGGATCTTAACCAAAATGTGTATATGACAACTTGATAGCCAATATTACAATACTATAGGGCACTAAACTGCTAATATTCATTCCTTTGGGGCTGGGGGCCCAAAAATTCACATTTTTTAAGCGTTAAAGATTTTATTCACCATTCAGTCATTAACAATCTTGACAAATTATGACACATGTATCAATTATTATACTAATTGAAATGAACAGATGTTTTGAACTTTATATCTTGCCCAGAATGGGCCCTGGGGCCCTTAATGTCGTTTTTATCTTATATGAGCTATATAAAAAAATAGTTTCTATGTTAGCTACTTAGTAAATGAATAGATCTTCACCAAACTTTGCACACAAAAACTTGGTAGCCTATATTAAAATACTATAGACACTGCACTTCTAATGCCAATATCTACATGGCCGGGGCCCCAAATATCTTTTTTCGTATATGTTTAAGATATTTTTCCTATTTACTTTTTAAAGAGCTTGAGAAATATAGCCACAATAAAAATGAACTAAAATGAACAGGTTTTTGAAATTGACCTCTTGCAACGAATGGGCCAGGGCCCCTTAATGCTATTTTCCCCCTATTGTATGTATATAAAAAGTAGTTTAAGAGTTAGATATTGAGAAAAAAACTGGATTTTGACAAAACTTAGAATATAAAAACTTAAGAGCCTATATTACTATAGGGCACTGAACTCTTAATTTCCATTCCTTCGAAAAAGTCTTTTTACTGAACTTTAATCATTGTATTCCCTATTCAATTTTACACGATATTGAGGAATATATATTGAGTACAATAGATAAAAACAACATAAAGGGCCCCAAGGCCCATTCTGGGCAAGATATAAAGTTCAAAACACCTGTTAATTTCAATTTGTATAATAATGGATACATGTGTCATTATTTGTCAAGATTGTTAATGACTGAATAGTGAATAAAATCTTAAACGTTTAAGAAATGAGTACAATGGCAATAAAAAAAACTATAATATCACTCATTTTGGGGCCGGGGCCCTTAATATCGTTTCTTCTTTTGTACGCTATTTAATTATTAATTCATTTATCCGTTTGCTATGAAACTTGGATTTTTTTTCACACTTCCACGAAGATTTCTTCAGAATTATTTTTAAACATACCACTCATTGGTTTCTTTAAATTTATTCTTTTTTACTTTGATCATTGCAACGCACGACGGGTCTACTAGTACTGGAATATGTGTCTGTCTGTGCAATTAGTAACATGAACATTATTCAGGTTAGCTTTACTTTATGTAAGGCAGGGGTGGGCAAACTTTTTCTACGGAGGGCCGCATTGAAACTTTATTGTTATAGGCATATACATTTTGTCGACTTCAATTACAATTTACAACTATAAAATATGAATTAATGATTATAACCATGTACTTATCATTTTATTTCAATTTCACACTCTATTACACATGTACATTACATTTTAAAATACGAACTGAAACAGTTTCTAATTTGATACTAAAAGTCTATTGTTATCTGTCATAATAACTATGAAGAAGTAGGAACATAATGTACATACATGCTGACCATATAGTACAATTATAATTAATGAAAGTATGTAACTGTTAACAATTTTGGATAATGTTCTTGAAGTGTGGAACCAGTTTACTGGTTGTGATTTGCATGACTTCATTCAAACTGCAGTCAGTCAACGTTGATATGTTCTTAGACTTGTTTATTTTCATGCAAGAAAAAGCTTGCTCACAGATGTATGTGGACCAAAATAGTGACAAAAGTTTGGCATCAAAATATTTTAAGTGTGGAAATGCTGCTGCTGGCAAACATCCATTAAACTCCATCAGAAAAACTGACTTGAACTTGTCCTTCAGGTCATAATCTGCTTGTAGTTCAAGCAGCTCTAACTGTATATTCTCTGGGGGTGAATCAGCTTCTGCACTAAATGACGAACTGAGGATGTTGAATACTGGTTCTTGGTTCTTGAAGTCGTGGAACCTCCTTTCAAATTCCACAGCCAAGTCACCCAACTGAGCCTTGTACTTGTCAGCAATTTTACCGGAAATGGGTTTCTTTTTTAGCAAAGGAAGATGGCAAAACATGTTTTCACCTGCTTGCCTGGAGAACAAGGAGAGCTTTGCCTGAAACGATTTATCATGCACATACATTTCATGTGCAACCAAACTATTGCCCTGAAGTGTGATATTCAGTTCATTCAACTTAGCCATAATGTCAATAGCAAACATGAAGTCTGACTTCCACTCCTCATTAACAATGTTAGTAACAAGTCACAAACAAAACCCTTCATCTCCATGAACATAACTATTTGTTCCTTGAGATCCCACCCACACTCACCTGAATATCTTGGCCAGGCTGAGCCAGCGGACACTGCTGTGGTAGATAATCTCATAATATTCAGTTTCCAACTTTAAATCCTCCATTGGTTGTTACACTTGCTTTCTAGTTCCACACCAACACAGTTCTCAACAGCATTGAATAAATCCTGGCCTGTAGTTGTGTCTTTGAGTGGCTCAACACTAAGTAATTCTTCTATAAGCTCAAAACGAGTGTTTATTCCCCGCATAAATGCCAACAATTGGGATGTGTCCTGTACATCGGTACTTCGTTCAACGCAAGAGAGTACCACAAAAAGTCTTTGCTTGCATCTCGAAGTTGGTGCACCAAATTGTCACTAATTTTTTCAACACGCCTGACTACAGTTCACCTTGATAAAGAAATGCTATCAAGATTTGTTTTATATTCTGGACACATAATGCTTGCTGCATCTGACAAACATTCATTGATTAACTGCTGTAAAAAAAAGACTTGTTCCGTTTTACAATCTTATGGCACAACAGCAATCTGGCTTCGTTTGCAGCATCTTATATTAAAGACTGTATTGAAAACAGTTTACTGCTTCTTTAAATTACGCAACTCCTGGCAATTCCCTTTTCTCTAAAAAAAATTCGTTAAATTGTGCCTGAAATCCAAATGTTTTGTTTGGTGGTGTCTTTTTAAGCTGCACTCCTCAAAGACGCTCACACACTCACGGCACAGCAAGCAGACTGCTTTGCTGCCAACGCTCGGGATGCAATATTTATAATATAATTCGTACTTAAAAACACGACATTCGCCTTCAATCTTTCTGTTTTTGGCAGTACTCATGGTAAATCAACGTCTATTCGCTTTTAAATTACAATTTTTACAAAAACGTTCAAAATTTAAATCGTAAACAAAAGCCAATTCTGCTTGAGCTGAAATGCAGTTTCCAATAGGGATGTTAAAAATTAATGACTACTAATCACTAATTAATTCTGTCATAATACCGATTTAATATTTTTAGATTCAAATCAAATATTCGGAATAAAATTATTTTTAGAATATAGCGAAAATTATAAACAAGGAAAATTAACATCGACATAAGATCTCAACATGTACACAGTACATGCCTACGGGCCGCATAGTATACTCTGGCGGGCCACATGCGGCCCGCGGGCCGTAGTTTGCCCACATCTGATGTAAGGTATAGTTATGTTGATTTCTTGTCAACTGTTATATATTCTTATTCTTAGGGATGTATATGTAGGGTTTGTCTCAGCTTTCATTATAATCATTCCTGGAGTCGATGGTCACGGGTTTGGATCCTTGAGAAGGCTAGGATTTGTTCCCGGGGCCTAGGGCATCCCTGAGTCCACCCAGCTCCGAATGGGTACCTAACATTAGTTAGGGAAATAAGGCGGCTGGGTAATGCGTTGAACCCTTATAGCCGAGGCCTGTGAACGCTGCATCACTTGCCAACAGACCAGCATGGTCTGTGGACGCATTAATCTTCTGTATAGAAGGAGCGTCTGTATAGATAAGACAAAAGACATGGATCTTCACCCATAGGAAAGTAAAGGGAGTTAACTACAACAAGGGAACAAATAAAGTTGACCCATACAGGATCATTGAGACCAACTCAGAAGACAACCTTACAACATTTGAGTAAGGAAATAAAAAAACTTTGAGAAAATACTTCTTTAAATATAATGTATTTCATCTCATTGAATGTACAGCTTGATATTATATTACTTTTATTAATATATTTCCAGAAAAATGTTTGTTTGTTGTTTTCCTTATGTTTTCCAACGTATTTTATTTTATCATACATGTTTGCGTTCTTATAATTTCATTAAAATTTGTAATTACTTTCCATTGATTTTTAAAATACTAAAGATGATTGATAGCTTAATTTATTTATTTTTTGGTCTCTGAAGTACCGATTTACACTTAAACATGTATTCTCATCTATATATATTTTCAATTGATCAAGCTGGGACATATATTTTTGTTAGTTAACATTTGTCTGTGCAAGGAGCTTGATGAAGGCCAGCGGTTATTCAACATCTCAATAGATTTTTATTTTAAACTTAGTCTTTAAAATACTAATTTTAACAAAAGAACAGCTTCAGAGTTTCTGTCATTTAATCAAAAGTATTCAATACAGAACTTTTCATCATGCAGTGTTTGTATATATTCTGATTGAGACAAACTGAAGTATTGAATGATTAAGTTTGTTTAAACAATTTTTATAAAAAACAAATCGACTTGCAATATGATATATTATATGATTTATAAAAGGAGTGACCTTATATATGCATATTTTATGTTTTTTCTTCCATCAGAAAACATCCATTTTCCAGCACCAATTCTTCAATTTTTAATGTTCCAGATCAAATAAATACATCTATTAAATTTCTAAAAAGTGTTATGGAGGACTTCCAACACTACCAACAGTTGAAAGAAAATAAAACTGATGGAGAGATATTTGAGGAGAATGTTGATAAAACACATAGCTTTGGAAATCATTTTAATCATAGTGACGCAAATATGGCAGAAAAAAAGCCTTTTCTGTTGCCATGGTGGTTTGTTTTTCTTAGATACATTCTTGTCCTGGTGTGGCGGATTCGTTGTCTAGGGGGATTGAGGTCCGCCCTTGGCCACAGATATAAACCACACTGCGTGATTGAACGTTAAAGTCAGAACACTTCCGCTGCAAACAGTGCGGGTATATCTCTTGTTGAACAATAACTTCAAGTAACGAATGTAAAGAATCTAACAGTTTATTTAATTAACAAACACGATACACCTTCTTTACATCGGTCCTCTCCATGTCACGTTCACTCTCCTATCTCTCAGACCACCTCTTCAGTGAAATTCTGGCCAAAATAAAGCGCTGAACGTTTCACTCCATATTCGGCTCCTAACAGCCCTCTCTCTCCATATCCTTTTACTCATTGTGCCTCTTGGTATGTCGCACAATAGTTGGTGCGCACACTACATTAACTATTATGTGCGCATTTAAGACAGTCATTATCACACCATAACATCCGACCGTGACACCTGACATCCATTTTGACAAGTGCTGCCTTAACCTTCTTATATAGTCTGGACTGGGGAGGTGAAGTGTCACTGCACTGGATGCTCTCCCTTGTCTTCTCCACATCAGCCAGTGCTTTTGTCATAGAGCCTGTCAAGGTAGTTGAGTTTCTAAAAACTTGATCTTTGAAACATTTTCTTAAAAAATGATTGAATGTAAAGAATCATTAAAATGAATTTAAATATCTTTGATGTGTTCTTGATAAAGAGAGCACAACATTTAAAATTCTAATAAAATGCAAGACTAGACATAAACCATGGATACGAGCTGGATGCAATATTCTTATGTATAGAAGAGCATCTGTAATAGACTCTATCGCATTAATATGCAGAGCTTGGCTAAAATTCTAATCCAGGTATAAAATCTAATGTCAAATTAGATAAAATACAAAAACTGATTGACAGTAGTATATTACAATTTTTCTGCATTTAATAAAAAATACAAAAAAATTAGTCTCCAACATCTTTTTTTCTGAGAATGATCAGGAATTTTTCAAATAAAAGACAAAAAGGTGTTGATTTAGTCATCCCTGCATTGAGGAAACCAAGATCTAATAATAGTAGTCAGTGGCTGTCCTTAAATTCTAAGGATAATGGAAAGAGACGAAGACTTAACTAGTACTGCAAGACATAGAATTAACTTGAAAGTGCTCACAACAGAGAAAAATGGCAGAGAATTAAGTTTAAATTACATACTGATTCAAAGGAACAGTCAATGATGAATAAGAATTAAATTATCTAGGTATAAACAAAAAATATTAAGCTATTTCTTTAGCCCCACCCCCAAATGTGATTGAAAACTAAAAATGTTAACCAAATTATACTTATAGACATACTTTCAGAAAATAAGCAATAACCTAAGGGTAATAACATAATATAAGTAGACTCATGAAATAAACATTTTAAATTGTAAAATCTCTCCTTTCTTGTTCAGATACTTCTGCTGTGCCTCCTATTGTCCTGCATTTTCTGACAATTTGCTGTTAAAGACCTATCTGTTGTGGCACCATTTGATAAAGACTCACCTCTGCCAGGTAATTTGTTGAACCCATTACTCGGCTACTCTTCCTATTCTATATAACCAGATGACCATCTGGATAATCACAAGTTGCTTTTTAAAAGTTATAGGGATGAACTTTACGGATTTGTGTTCTTATAAATAACCATGTCTAAATTATTTAGTATATATGACTTTACATTTGTTTTATTCCAAGCTCCCTGCGGCCCTATCCCTCCAATAGTAAAAGAACCCAACACTAACACAAAGGAAATGCAGAAAAAGAAAGAGGAACTGAAACTAAGGCAGAAACTAATGCACGTCATGAGAGGTCTAGGATTTCAGGTAAAGTAGTTGTTTAAATGTCTAGGATTATGGTTAGGATAAATTCATGATGCTTATCTTATCTTATCTGTTTACAGACGCTCCTTCTATACAGAAGATTATTGCGTCCTACGCTTATCTATGGTTTGTGTTTAGTCCTGCATTTTTATTAGAGATTTAAATGTTGATAAAGTGTTGGTTTTCCTGGATTCTTCAGGCAACCCATTCCACGCCCGAATTCCGGACGGGAAGAAGGAAAACTTGTATGTGTTTGTTCTTGCATACGGAATAAGAAAGGTGTTTTTTATCCTTATGTCTATCTGAGGGTTGTATTAAGTTATCTTTGTGTTGTATTTCTAAATTAGAATTAATTGCTTTATGTATGATTACTACTTTGCTCTTGGTTCTTCTATCCTCTAGTGTTTCAAGGTTTAATGATTTAACTAATGGTGTTACTCTTGTCAGTTTCGAATATTCTCCAGTAATGAATCTGGCAGCTCTTTTTTGAATTTGTTCTAGTTTATCAATGTTTTCTTTGGTGGATGGGTCCCATACAGAAGATGCATATTCTAGTGCAGGTCTCACCAAAGTGAGGTAGCATTTTAGTTTTATATCTCTATTACATTTGTTAAAGTTCCTTTTTATAAAGCCTAAGGTTTTGTTTGATTTTTTAATAACTTCATTGACATGGGGATTCCATGATAGTTTCTCATTTATTAAGACTCCTAAGTATTTTGCATCTTTAGTTTGGGTCAGTTCTTTTCCATGAATGTAATATTTTGAATTTATTTGTTTCTTTTTCTTTGTTACTCTTAACAGTTGACACTTTTCTGGATGGAAAGACATACTCCAGTTAGTTTCCCATTTTATCAATTCATCTAAGTCTTTTTGTAAAATTTTGCTATCTTGTTCTGATTTAATTGTTCTATAGATTATACAATCATCAGCAAATAGCCTAACTTTTGTACCTGTTGAGATGTTGTTGGGTAAATCATTTATATAAATTAAAAAGAGTAAGGGACCTAGCACAGTTCCTTGTGGAACTCCTGAGTTAACCTTTATTGGTGCAGATTTAGATCCATTAATTATTACAGTTTGCTCCCTGCCCAAAAGGAAGTCTTGGATCCAGTGATGTAAGGAACCTGAGATTCCAAAGTAGTTAAGTTTTTTAAGTAAACTAAGGTGGTGAACTTTGTCAAATGCTTTTGATGCAAATAGTATGTGATGCTGGGTGAAGTCATGCTACTGCCAGCCTAGAGTTTCATGTAAACTTAGGGTACAAATAATCTGGTTTTCCAATTTAGTCATGGTACAAGTGGTCTAGGTCTAGTTCTTCTAGTAAAGTCATGGCAGAATTAATGTGTAGTTTTAACTTAATTTGGGATAAAACATAGTCTAGACTTATTTGGTGCAAGTTGTATGAAGTCTAGGTTTACAGCAAAGTTAATTTTTTAAATCTAGTATAAAATTTACTTAATAAGGCTTTCATATTAAATGATATAAATTTAAAAGATATTTTATTATTTCTGTTATCTTTTGTTATCTGTGATTGGCATAACTTAAGTGTATTGTTTTTGTAATATTAAAAACAAATTTATTGTTTAAAAATTAGTGGGCTAAAATAACTTTATGTAACAAAGTAACTTCAGAAAATGAGTTTGAATATTACAGGTGGTATTGGTTATTTTAGTTGCATCTGTTTGTCTATTTGCACAAATTACAAAGTCATCTCAGGAAAATCATCAAATTAGATGAAGTCTTGGACTTACCTTTCTCAATGTAAGCTTCAAAGTTTTCAGATTTATAATATTCGCTCATCTATTCCAAATACAAGGCAAATAGCTAAAAAATGCTTAAAGTATTTTGTATTCAATTCAAACACAATATCTAATTATTATGTGTAGACATGTTTACAAGTTTATAAGTAGCCCCCCCCTCACAATTCTTTAAAAAATTTAATTTTAAATATATATATATATCCTATGTTGTAGTCAGTTCACAAGAACACAAAGATTTACACCTGGTTGCAGCAATACCTTATACCAAACATCATGCCTACCAACCATATCAACAAACAACCACTGACAAATTATGAGAGAAAGTTCTTACTTGATGGAGAACACTATCGCATCGGACCAATTAGAATTATGCAGTACAGGGTTCAAGGTTGTTTTCATTTACTGAGTATACAGCAATTGAATTTAAATTTGATTAAAATTATATTGAATATCATTTTACAAATGTTTGTGAAAATAAAAGTAATAGAGCAAAATTTTTTAAAACTAATTGCAGATGATCCAAAGGAATATTTAAAAACAGAAAAGTAATTATAAATGTGAGATCGGCAATTTTTTATAAAAAATATAATATTTTTATTTTTAAATACAGCTAACACATTTTTTGCAATCATTACCTTCTTTATTTGCTAATTTGTTTTATTCTAAAGCTTGCATGGATTGTGAAACAAGAAACAGTCTCATTGGATACCTTCATGATATTCACTGCATGGGAAACTATGATTTTGCATACCGGGAGAGTGGCAGCTATGACAAAAGTTTGAATGATTTATTGTTTTAAATAACTTCATAAGCATTTTAAAAATAGCGTTCATCTTTAAACATGTGTTATCAAGAGCAAAAATTCACCAACAAAAAATTAATAACCCAGATAAAACCATCCTCATGTAATAAGTAAATAAACCTCAATAATTGTTTATTTAACCATTTTATAATATTTATGGTATTTCTTTCAAGCACTTAGAATATGTATTGTCAAAATGAATTTTTAAAATCGGATAGGATGAATAATGTTGCAAATTCAATAAACCTAATTATTTTCCTTACTAAAGGTTAGTGTAATATTTTATGCTTTTGGGGAACTGAGTGTTGATAATAAAATTAATATAATTTCCCTTCATTATTATTAAAATGCTGTCATTTTTCTTTGAAAATCAGATTGGACCATTTGCCAAGGCAGTTGTGTACCGTTATTCAATGAGTTCAAATACACAGCTTCTGATCCATTCAGTTTGAGTCAATCAGGGGAGCTAACATGGTATGGAACTGGTGGCTATCAGGCTGTCCTTGGCAACAGCCAGACTGAAGCCTTGACCACAATAATCAATCTACAGTCCTTTGGATGGATAGACAACTGGGCCAGAGGACTTCTGATAGAGTTTACTGTGTTTAATCCAAACACACGATTATTCACTCAGGTTTGTTGAAAATTTAACATACACAAATATTTCTAAATTAAACTTTTGTTGCAATATAATTAGCAAGACTCTTTCCTAAATGTACGTATACAGTTTTAAGTAAAATTTACCTTTTTATTCCTTCAAAAATCCATCAAGGATTCTTATTTTTAACAATTTAAATGCCAGTAAAATATGTCATTTAATTGGCCTACAATTGTTTTAATTTTTCTAAATAAATTTTTTTAAATCTCTTATTTGTTAAATATTTCATTAAATAAATTTAATTTCGCTGTTATGTAATTTGTAATATTGTGTGTCAATCTTTTTGTAAATTAAAAGTTATTGTTAAATATTTCAAACTAGACGCTCCGCGGCGTAGCATACGCCACATACTTGCTCATTGAGAGTACAAAGAAAGTGGAGAAAGAACTGACACAAACTACAAAACGAAGAAATCAAAACAACACGAGTGAACATCGGTGGTGGGGTGGGGGGACGACTGCCAACTCATTGTTGGTTTTGAGACATTTGCAGGAAAAATTCGGTACACTCCTAACTTCTATGAAGTCAGCTATAAAACGTTAATCGGTTTAAAATCGGAGTAACATAATCGATAATAGGTTTTCAAAAAAAAACACGCAATTAACAACCCTAAATATGACTAACCCTCGCTAGGGTCGCCCAATCACAGTTTATGTTTAAGGGATGGTATTATTAAATGAGAGGCGGGTAACAACAACCTCAGTGTGCATGTCTTCACGTTTACTCACAATTTTTTATTTACTTGGTGCTGCTTTTTGTGTCTGTACTCTCACCCCCCACCCCCCCAACCTTTCTTTGCACTGTCTATGATGAGCAAGTCTGCGGCGTATGGTATGCAATAAAGGGGTAAAAGAACGGGCACAAACAGACATTTAAAAAAAAACAAAAAAACAATGTATTCGCTGGGGATTGAACCCAGAACCTTTCCCACATGAGGTGGACGTGATAACAAGTACACTACGAATCTCACACTTTTCTGTGAAGGAACAATGCAAGTGAAACGCAAGGACCATTGTTGGTTACCTCTCCACTACCTTCTCTTGCCTACCATTAACAAAGTCCAAAGCTAAATTGACAAAGATTTTTTTTGTTTGAAAGGTTTTTTCATTATTTCAATAAACAAGCACGTTAAAACTTTTTAATCATTGGAAAAATTACAAAATTTCCACATTTCTCTGGCTAAAATTCTACTGGAGACACCATCTATGGGCAATATTGTGAAAACTATCAAGGTTGCCTCTGCTGGTCTCTACCCTTACACAAAGGTATGGAATTATTTGATTCTGCTGTTTCAGCTCATCTTTGCTGCAGTTGGTAAACAAATATGAAAGTAAAAATGAAATCAATAGCAACAGTTTATTTTATTAAAGAAAATTTAATTGGATTTACATGTAGTTATGAATTTCCAGGTGACTACTGATAAAAATTAATAGACTTTTTTTTTACAAAGGATATGAATATGAGTATCATTGCAATAAAACAAGCATTTTTTCATGGTGGTAGTAACCTGCTGCTCAAATATAAATTATTAGTTTGCAAAACTGAACCAATGTCTTCTCTTTGAATGAAAAGTGATAGCGTTTTAGTCATTTTAACTGTGGATTTCTATTTAAATCTTGTTGTGGGAATTTATTACCTGTAAAAGTATTAAAATCTACCTTAAAATTAAATGGGATAAATATAGTTTACAAAAATGTTTATGGTAGTCGGACACTTCGACCCCGGGCGATTCGACCCCGGGCGATTCGACCCCGGACAGTTCGACCACAGGATGTTTCGACCCCAGGGTGTTTCGTCCCCGACGTTTCGACCCCTTTGTATCTACACCGTATAATTTTTTTAATATAATTTTATAATATACTTTTAAAATTTATTATTTTTAAAATTAATTTTTGCTATAAAAATAATTTAGCTTAAAATTATTATCCATTAAAATTAAATAAAGTTTGAAATTGTTATTGACAACCAGTCAATATTCAACGCGAATTCATGATTGTGATCAATGCACCATTCCTCTGAGTTAGAAAGTCCTTCCCAACAAATCCAACTCCATCCCCACCCCGTCCGATGTAATCAGACAAAACAAAGGCAATGTGGTCAGACAGTCCTTTCTAAAGGTGCCTACATTCCATTAGAACATTCTCGGGCTTGATAGACCTGGCGGCTCCCATCCCTCTCCAGGTCAGCGGAGGACTTACAACATTTTTATAATGGCTTTAACGTGGAATAGATCCCACGCCCCTCAGCTTGTGAGGCGAGCGCACTATTGACTTTGCTATCCAGCCGCCATTGAAATTTATGAACTTTTAATACTGACAACTTTGTACTTCTTATTAAAATCAGTATTTCAGCTAAGGAGGTATATACGTGTTAACCAAAACAAAAAAACAAAAAGAAGTGAATGCAAAGGATGCGGGTTTGTAATGATTTCAGCGCCTGCGTTCAGCTTGTCAACACTTATAATTAAAAAAATAAAATAAAAATGCAACTTTCATTTGTATTTGTTATCACGTGAAAACCTTTGAACGACTTAATTATATACATTTTTAAAACCCAATAATAAATTAGGTCCTTTTTAGTTTTGTGTTTAGTTTGGGATAGGCATAGGATTTTTAAATTTTTAATTGATAGTATACCAAAAATTAATTTAAAAAAATGTTTTTAAAAAAACCCAAAGAATAAATAAAAACATTTCACAATGTAGAAACGAGAGGGTCGACACGTCCGGGGTCAAAATGCCCTGGTGTCGAAACGTCCTGTGGTCGAACTGTCCAGGGTCGAATTGCCCGGGGTCGAATCGTCCGGGGTTGAACCGTCCGTGGTCGAACCGACCGGGATGGAAACGTCCTGGGGTTGAAACGTCTTGTGGTCGAACTTGCAGGGTCGAACTGTCCGGGGTCGAAAAGTCCGGGGTTGAAGTGTCCGTAATTCAGTTTACAAAAATGTTTACCATTGCGTTTACTTTCCTTTATTCAATAGTTTTATTCCATCTGTTCCTGACTATATCCCTGTTAATAAAGCCAACTGAAGGTGCTAGCAGTTGTTCATGGGCCACTTTACTGGCTTTATTTGAGCTATTCACGGCCTTAACAGCTTTTGTCACTTTTATTGTCAAAGTCCATCAGACAGGAATTCTACTAGAGAGAATATTAAACAGTTCAAGTGAGTTTTTACTTTTTTTTTCTTTTTTCTTTAAAAATGCTCAAGTTTATTGAATTTTAAAATAATTTCACATAATAAAACAAGCTTTGCTCTCAATTAAATATGTTAACAAGGAGGCCAGAAGAAATGTTTAGTACTTATAATGTGTGTAATACCTTACAAGAAGGTTTGATCAGAGAAAAAACTAAGTACAAAGAGTATCAAATATAAAATACTAACTAATCGGAAATTGTGTGTATGACAGTATCTTGCTGTTCTCTAGGATACTACATTTCACTTTATTACTGGTATATATAATCTTCATTGGCTTTTGGTGTTGTGTGTTATAAAATGATCTGCTCATGATGGAAAATCAATTTTGAACATCTATTGCGCATTACAAAGTTCTCATATATTAAGCTTATTAATGTTTAGGATACCTAAATTTGGAAAGGTGTACAAATTTCAATTAAATCTGAAATCCAAAAACAAATTATTTAGGTCGTTCTTTTTCTTTCTGTTTTTTTTTCCTTCCGCAGACGATTTCTCCTCTTTTGATGTTGTTTTCCTGTACATATTCTGCAAAACAATTGCCTAATTGAATTAACACTGAAAACAAATTAACAAAAGGAGTTGGTTTGTTGACACCACATGACAAAGACCAACAAAAAATGTATACAGAGCTTCAATGTTGTTGTTTTTTAAAATTCCAGTGTATAAATTTTACTTACTCCCATTCTTTGTTTTTCAAGAGAGAAACCTATGTCTATTCTTTTTTCTTTTCTGCTCCTTCATTATTTTAACAAAATAAAATAGGGTTAAATTTTTAAGGTTTTTATTCGGTTAATGATTTGTCAGAATGTTATTAATGTGTACTTAGCACTAAAGCTTACATGTTCTGTTTGATACAAATATTTTGTGTATCATCATAATAAGACTATAAACAAAATTTCGTTCCATTTATTTTAGTTCTTAACTTTTGTTTCTCTTTTCAAAATGAAATGACATATTTAAATAAATTGTTTAATTTCTCACCTAGGAATATAATGAACGCATTTTCCTACTTGTTGACAATTCTTCTTGGACATGGAAGATATGTGGATGGAGAGGATGAGATGGCGGAGAAAAGTGGTTTCAGTGAAACTATGTCCAGAATTATGTTTGGCCTTTTTTCCTTGGGTTCATCCATCATCTTGCTGAATCTGGCCATCACAATTCTCACCACATACATGAGTGATGTGAAGTCGTTGAAGGGAGGAAATGGTGGCAAATATCAAGGTTTTGATGACAAGCTGAATCAGTTTATGTGGGCCAGATCGGAGGCATGGATTGCTGGCGTGTTTCAGAACATTGCTCGAGTTAAACATAGGGCTGTGTCTGGAAGGACTGAAAGAGGACCCGGAAATTCTAAAGTGCTGCCCCTTGTCAATGTCATTGAATATGAAGATACAATACCTTTTGAGAACATTGTTTCGGAAGAAAATATCAAACCAGGGGGGTGTCAATACACCAGGGGATGTCAGTGAACCAAGTGAAAGTGACATCTAGTGATGTCATTAAACCAGGAGATGTCATTACGCCAGGTCATGTCAGTGCACCAAGTGAAAGTGACACGTTTTCTTCTAGTGCTCCAATTGAGAATGTATCTATTGAATCACAAAGGGAAGAATGTCAACCTAGTAAGGTGTTATCAAAAAAGAAAATCAAACCCCCAGCAAGAATCACACTTCCTATTAGAATAACCAACCCTGGGCAAATCACCAATTTATGAACATGTCAGATATAAACTGTTAAACAGCTTTCAATGGCTAGTTTAAAATATTTATTAACTTATTGATTAATGTTATTGAATATATTTATAATTTATAGAACTGATATAAAAAAAAATGTATTTTTGTTTTTAATTAGGGCTGCAGAAATTATCAATTAATTTCTCGATTAATTGTTAAAAATTTTATTGATTAAAATAATTTTAATCGATAAAAATTCTATTAAAATTTAAGAAAATAATTATAATATTTTAAAAACTTTTTATTATTAATAATAATTTATATAAATTTTTTTACGTACAAACATCTCCTGTGTAATATTAAAATTTATTTTATTAATTTATGTGGACCGGCAGAAACTAAAAAAAAGTTAATAAAAACGTGGTAAAAAACAACTGACACCATCAGCGCAGGGAAACAGTGGAAATAACTCAATAAATTTTATTTGTAAAAGTCAATTACCTGTTTTTTTTACTTCCCTTGAAATGTTCAGTTTAATGACGTCATAAATTTCTATTTTTGGCTTTCATCGAAATTATCTATTAATTAATCGATAATTTTTCAAAAGTTAAAGATTAAATTTAAATTAATCGATAACAGCCCTATTTTTAATACAATAAAATATTGCTCATTACTTGACATAAGCCCATAAGCTACATTAGCAGGACATTTTGGACCCTTATGTGTGCACTGAGTAAGGTCAACAGTTTTTATTAATTTGAGGATAAAACATGAAAAAAAATTACATAATTTATCAAAGAAATTTTTTAAAATTTCACAAATAATAAAAACACAATTGATGCTAACCCAAAATAATGTCCATACCAACATGAACACTATATCGTCTATTATATTATTCTCCATATACTCTTTGTATTATAAAACATATCTAATTCTTTTCTCTAAATGTTTATTTACAAAAATGTTACTTATAGGTAAACCAATTTTAAAAAATTGATTTAAAAGTTAACTATGACTTAGCAGAGAATAAATAGAAGTAGAAGTAAAAAAAAGAATTAAAAAAAAACACGTTTTTATAAGCAGACTAAAAAGAAGAAAATAAATTTTTAAAATTTAAAATTTAAACTACGTACTATGATGTAATATGACAAAACGTGGGCGGGCGCTTTTTAGGCGTTTGGCTAAAATGATTAGGGTTTACAAATGACGAGTAAGAAAATGGGTTGATTGAATTAGTTAAGCCTGAGAAGCGCCCGCCCCACATTTTTAGTCATATTTCATCTTAGTACTTATTTTAAATTTTGTTTTCTTCTTTTTAGTCCGCTTATAAAAACGTGGTTTTTAAATATTATTTTTTTTTACTTCTATTTATTTTATTCTTTTTAGTCTATGGTGAGTTTTGAAGTATTGATTATTTTCAAATGTAATACGCATTGCCCGACAAACATTTACAGACTGGAAATGACTGATATCCCCTTGATGTTAAACATGGTTTTTGTGGTCGGGGTTGGTGTGAACTCGGCACGTAAATGTAATGTAAACAAGGGCAGACGGATAATACATAGGCTTATATATAGATAAACTAAAAAGTTAAATAATTTAATAACGGTACATTCGATCGATCTGAAATTTTGATACAATGCATTGTCATCCAAGATCTATCTGTGGTAAAATTTTGAGATCTCTAGAACCATCAGAAGTGGTTTAATTTTACGTTTGCAGATTTGAAAAATTGTGGACAGACACACAGGAACGAAAGTGAGTTAATAAAAACGTGGTAATAAAAACGTGGTAAAAACAAAAGTGAATCCCACAGCCACCTCCAGAAAATGTTTTAATTACTTCTTCATGCAATGGTGAATTTTTGCACTTACCAGAACCTAGCATTTTTTCATCTCACAACTCAGAGCAAAAAGAGAGATGCTAATGGAAATAAAAGTATCTGTCCCCTATGACTAGTTTGTGTTAATGTAAATTTCATATTTTTAATGAACTGATGTCGATTGTCTTTTCAATGCCATACTGAAAAGCAATAAAGATCAAAATTAATTAGCGTGAACGATTGTTTTATATTTGACCCAAACTTTTTAACAATACGTTAAATATTCAACTAAGGAACACACGCTCGGGCTAAATATTTAAAATAGACATTAAAATCTAACATTAAATTTATGACATAGAGCTACAAGTACAAACCTAACACTAACATCAACATCGAATATTTGACATTTAACTATTTTATATCCACAACCTTTAAGTAATAATACATTTCACGGATACAAAAACCTTCAATTTTTTAAAAGATGTCACGCACTGAAATCAGTAACATAGGAAAAGAGGTTTTGGTCCGTCCCGGTGACATTACCCAAGCCTCGTCACCGTCTGTATGTTATCATTTCTTGCTAATCTATCCTCATTTTAACGTTATCATAAACTTTTTTATGATAATATTGACGAAATGGATAATAGCATTTTGTTTTAATGAGTATAACACCATTACTTTTGTTTATAATAAAAAACATTCATGAGAGAGAAACAGTGGCGTAGCGAGGGGTGGGCAGGGGGGACATATGTCCCCGGTGCCACGTTAAGGGGCGCCAAAATGAGTATTCAAACTCATTATTTAATTTTATTTTGATGTAAACTAATGTATCCCAAATACGTTTGCAAGATTTAAATTTGGAGCTCCGAAAATATCTTTATTACAAACCAGTTGACACGCATGATTTTGGCGCCCCCATTGAGTGTTAAGGGGCGCCATTCTACTCATAAATAAATGACACATCCACAATGTAGGATTGCTGATGGCGATTTAAATTAAAAAACTGGGAGTGAGGGTAAGGGAGCAGTAAGAGACAATGGTGATTCTATTAATATAACAGAGACGACACTAAAAGCAACCAAAATGACCAAGACAAGGAAAAGGTGTGGCTTAAAGCAGCGGTTCTCAACCTGTGTTCCGTGTACCACTAGTGGTCCGCGAGCAAAGCATTAAATTTACGCACTGTATGATTCATCGAGAGAGACTAGCAAGTAAAAGAATTAACGCAGACATTAAATATATTTTTGATCTGGCCTAAATAGCTTTTAAATTTTATCAAGGCTCGTCTATTAAATTCTCGTTTCTTTGATTTTTTATGTTCGAATATGAATCTTGAACATTAACAGTTACTGATGTATACTGAAGTTCGCTGGTTATCAGACTGTTTGAATTACGTGACGACGTAAGAGAGTTTCTTGTAGAAAAAAATCAAAGCTTGTTCAACCATAGCTTATGGGTTGTTGTTATAGCTTGCTTGGCTGAAACTTTTGAAGAACTCAAAAAACTTAATTCAACTCGGCAAGGAAGGCAGACACATTATATTACTCTCAGTGTCAAAGTTTCTGCTTTTACGAAAAAGCTTGATCTTTTGAAAAGAAGATTATTTCAAGGTAACTTTGAGATGTTTGATCAATTATATGAAATCACCGAGAGATTAGAAAATGTTGAAATAAATAAACAACTGTTGATAAATTTGATTTCTGGCCATATTCAATCAATGCAGGGTCAATTTTAATTCTACTTTGGTGATTTTTAACGTTCAGTGGTTTTTCGTGGGTTTCAAGTCCTAATCTCGCACACATTGTCTCATCAAATAAAATTACCAACATCGTAATTAAACCAATTCATTGACTAGCGATACCAGTTTGAATATGTTGCATCAGAAAGTGGGCTTAATGAAATTTTGGAGTACTCCGAACTGTCTCAGATAGCTTTTAAAATACTTTTACCCTTTGTAACTTTGTGAAAGTGGATTTTCTGCATTGCTTACAATAAAAGCAAAACATCGTTTGTACTTAATAAACTAATATAGCAGTCTTTTTAATACAAACTACTGTTTATGACTTAAAGTTTTTTTATAGTTAGCAAGTATAATTAAATAAGAAGGCTTTGAGACTAATATAAATGACATTTGTTCTTTCCAAAAGAAAGCCATACAATATTGTTTTTGGAGCACGCAAAACGTAGCATATTAGTATAGTTTTACTAACTACCATGTATAGGGCCTACTACTTATAGCTAGCAATAATCTCCTGTATTGAAGGAGCGTCTGCAACAGAGAAGATATACACAGTATAATTATATTTAACTTTCCAGCTCGGCAGCAGCACAATTTTTAGTAGTGGTCCGTAGCTAAGACACACATTTTTCAAGTGGTCCTTGAATCTCAAAAGGTTGAGAACCACTGGCTTACAGAATGGTTAATTCGCGTCCCTTTACTGCATACTGTGACTCTTTTTAAAAAGAAAAATCTTACGTCCCCAACTCCACTGTGGAGGGAGTAAAGTGGGGGAGGGAGGGAAGGTCTCTCCTCTCACGGGCTTGTGTCGGTATGTTAAAGCAAGTTGGATTCCTTTTATATGAAACATCAGACATCGCCTCTTTTTCCTTTCTCTATGTGATCAAACTTGATCAGAATGATCCACTGTTAGAAAAACACTTACATAATGCCCGAGAAAATCCAGGTTCAGTATCTTATTTATCACCGGAAATCCAAAATGAATTTATCCACCAACGTAGGCCTACATTGACTGTCAGGAATCAGCTGTTGAGTGAAATCAGACAAAAGTACTACGGTATCTTACTTGACTCAACACCCGGTCTAGGACACGGGAACAGCTTTCTCAAGTCATCAGATTTGTGGATGTGGATTTTAAAACTAAAAAAGAAACCATCAAAGAATAATTTTTAGGTTTTATCCAGATACATTCCAAAGACTCAGCAAGCCTTGAAAGAGTTATCGTAGAGAAACTGGACTCTAATAACATACATCTAGCCGACTATTGGTCACAATGTTATGACAATGCTGCTGTAATGACAGGGCATATATCTGGCTTTCAACAGCGAATATGTGCCAGAAATCACAGAGCATTGTTCGTCAACTGTGGCAATCACAGCTTAAACTTAGCAGGAAACTCAGCTAAACAGCATCCTGTTGTTATCACGTTTTTGGAACAGTTGAAAGTATACATTTTTGTTTTCTCTCGTTCAATAACTCGTTGGGAAGAATTAAAAAGAGTTGTGCCAATCACAATGAAAAGGGAGTCTGAAACACGATGTAGTGCACGATCAGAAGCTGTTAAAGCAATTTATGAAGGACTAGATGAACTGGTAGGGCTGTTGGAAAAACTATCAGAACATACAAATATGACGCCTGACACCAGAAGTGATGTAGAAACTTTGCTGGCAAGTATATTAAACTTTAAATTCCTAGTTTTGTTAAATTTCTGGAACATCATACTTGGGAAAATTGATCATGTCCAGAAACGGTTGCAGAATCCTACTGTGAATATATATTTCAAGGAAGCAGCATCTGATCTTGAATCGCTTGAGCAAGAAATTATCAACATTCGTGATAATTTGAGACAGGTTGCGGTAGACAATGGAAAGGAAGATGCACAATTTGGGGAATCGAGGTTGACAGAAGGATTAGACGACATTGGAGGATGCATGGAAAATTAACAAGAGATGCAGGACTTTCTGCAGAAGAAGAGATTGCACGTGATATGAACATCGTAGTTGATATCATTGATATACAGGATATATCAATACGGGTTTTACGTCTAAAAAATCTAAACATCAAACGTGGATTTTTACTAGACGTCAAAACTCTTCTTGCTGAGACAAAAGTCAATACACTTCGTTAAAATTGCTTAGATTTTGCTAATTTATAAGACACTGACGTCAATGGTCACGAATTGTGCACAGAAATCCGAGACGGAAAAATACTACTCAGTACCCGGATTGAAGTTCTATCGGAAACTTCTTTGGATCTTCTTGGTTTAATTGTTTCATATGGATATGACGTATTTCCGAATCTGTGCATTTCACTTCAAATACTTCTAACAATTGCTGTTTCAACTGAAAGCTGTGAGCGGTCCTTCAGCAAACTGAAGCTTATTTTGTCTTATTTACGTGCTTCAATGGGACAAGATCGTCTAAGTGATCTTGCACTCCTTAGCATCGAAAGAGAAACACTTGAGAATATTAATTTTGACAACGTGATTGACGAGTTTGCGACATTCAAATCAAAGAGAATAATATTTTTGTAGACTATGTCTAAAAGTATAATTAATAATTAGATTATTTTTTTCAAATAAATTATTTACAATCGTATAGAGAATTATTAGTCTGTATTCTATTTCATTAAAATACCAGAAGCTTCGAAAACGAACTATATAAACCGTAAAATTTCAAATTTTTCTTGGGGGCTCAGTGAGCCCCCAAAATCTTTCGGTCCGACAAGGGGCGCAGATTTTGTGTCATGTCCCCGGGCGCACATGACCCTAGCTACGCCACTGGAGTGACATCAATGTTATTGCAACACAAACCATACCGTACAATGATTTAGACCCGTTTAATTGTCGTATTTCTGGTTAATTTATTATAAAACAGATGATCAGTGCATAAAAAGGTGCAGTATGCAGACGAATGAAAGCACAATAATTGGGGTAAAAGTTTAAGTGCATGATTAATGGTGGATTTTTCTAGAAAAAATGTGTAATAATAAAATAATAAGAAAAACCCGTAAAAAACCAAGTTTTTGACTATAAATCCTTTATGTACGAGAAGTAATTAAAAGAATGTTCATTATAATACGCAGCGCCAGACCATCCAGAAATACAAAATTGCAGTTGTGTCGTAAAACATGTTTAATATAATGCGTACCGATCAGGAATATGTTTATAAAAAGAGCTGTCAATAAAATACGCACCTTATTGCGCGACAGAAAGGTTGTTCAATATAATACGCACCGCGACGCTCTATCTCAAAAAATAGCATGATACATAGGAATAAATAAAATAATCTAAAAAATCAATAATTTAATTACGGTACATGCGATCGATCTGAAATTTTGATACATTGTTTTTATCATTGGTACAAAACTGCCTGCAAAATTTCAGCTCGCTATCTTGCGAGCAAGTGGGTTAAAAATCGATCAAAAGTTTTGGCGACAAGCAAGCAAGGTCGGTCGGTCGGCCGCAGACACCACGAGTTAATATAAAGGATTTAATAAAACAAACCCGTAAAAACAAAGTTTTTACTATAAATCCCTTATATATGAGACATAACTAACAGTATTGATTATTTTCAAACGCGACAAACATTTACAGACTGAATCTGTCTTAACTCAACTTTGCTTCATAACCCTGGGGGTGGGGAGTGGGAGAGGGAAAAAGTCTGGTCACCGATCGCTTGACCGAGCTCAGCGTGGCACGTAAAATGTAAACAAAAGCACGCCGGTACTTCGATGGGTCGCGTCAACGCATCAACTCAAACTCTCACGTGGAACAAAAACAATAACAAACAGTGAATTTGAATTACATACGTTATATAAGGATAAACTAAAAATGCATTAATTTAATTACGGTACGTTCGATAGATCTGAAATTTTGATACGAAGCATTGTTAGGTGAGACGGGTCCGTGTGCCAAATTTCAGCTCGATCGAATCACGGGAAGTGGGTCATTGTTTACTTTTGTTTTTCCGCCCGCCCAAGACAGACAGAGAGAGATGACGACAGAACGACAGAGAGACAGAGACGGCGATGAAGTTAATATAAGTGATTTAAAAAAGAGATCGAGGGAACACGGCCGTTGTACTTTAAGGAGCCTTGGTCAGTCAGCATTCACATAGATGGGGGATGGATTGAAGGGACACATAAGGGATTTTTTCTTACCAGGTTGTGGAAAGATATGTCTAAATTCTTGGAGTGCCCGCTCGACTGTTGCTAATCCTAGCTAGGTAGCTCTTAATCAGCAAACTCAAAAACACAAAAAGACAATTAATATTAAAAAATAGTTACTCGTGTGAATAGTGTGCCTCAGAGCAGGACTATCCAGAAGCCGGGAAACCAGAGCCATTTTCATCCATAGATGGGCTTTCGGACGAATAATATGCTGTCTGAAGAAATCAGAAAAATACATCATGTAGATTAGGACTGCGAGAAAGCTTTTTAATAAAATACAAGTTACAAAAGCTAATATAAAAGTAGACACGTCGGCTAATGCCTTCATCAGTACACATAAATGAAAACAGGTATGGAAATTAAATCAACATTTTTTAAATCCATGCTAAACCAAGGAAAAATGATAATTACGTAAAGATAATAAAAACAACCCGTAAAAAACCAAGTTTTTGACTATAAATACTTTACGTATGAGACGTAACTAAAAGAATGTTCATTATAACACGCAGCGCAAGACCATCCAAAAATACAAAATTGCAAGCAAGCAAGCAAGGTCGGTCGGTCGGCCGCAGACACCACGAGTTAATATAAAGGATTTAAAAAAACAACCCGTAAAAAACCAAGTTCATGACTATAAATCCTTTACGTATGAGACGTAACTAAAAGAATGTTCATTATAACACGCAGCGCAAGACCATCCAAAAATACAAAATTGCAGTTGTGTCGTAAAACGTGTTTAATATAATGCGCACCGATCAGGAATAGGTTTATAAAAAGTGTTGTCAGTAAAATACGCACCTTATTGCGCGACAGAAAGGTTGTTCAATATAATACGCACCGCGACGCTCTATCTCAAAAAATAGCATGATACATAGGAATAAATAAAATAATCTAAAAAATCAATAATTTAATTACGGTACATGCGATCGATCTGAAATTTTGATACATTGTTTTTATCATCGATACGAAACTGCCTGCAAAATTTCAGCTCGCTATCTTGCGAGTAAGTGGGTTAAAAATCGATCAAAAGTTTTGGCGACAAGCAAGCAAGCAAGCAAGGTCGGCCGCAGACACCACGAGTTAATATAAAGGATTTAATAACATGGTATATGACTACACAAAAACAAAAACTATTGACAAAATGCACTGAACTTTAAAGAGGTCAAATCCAGTCCGTAAAACAACAGTATTCTCAGAAATAAAACTTTACCAAGTTCGAACACCGCCGAGAAGATCGTATCAAGGTGAGGTGACGTAAGAGAAAATGGAGCACGCGCAGTGACCAGTGATGACGTCACTTGTTCTTAAACTATATGGGTTTCACGCCACAGCTTCTACACTCTGTTGGCACGTTCACTCGTTGGACACTATGAGTTTAACCCACAGCTTCTACACGCTTTGTTGGTACACGCGGTTGTAGCAGAGGATTCACTGGGGTTGACGTCACCGAATATGGAGCTCATGGTGTCACCCCCTCACAACTTACTTCCTCCGAGTCTATCGGTCTACCAGAGGCGTCACTAGGAGGGTGCGGACCATCACAAGGGGTGACACCAGAGTGTAAAATTGTGTATGCTCCCGTTATTGGAGCATACACAATTTTACACTCTGGTGTCACCCCTTGTGATGGTCCGCACCCCCCTAGTGACGCCTCTGGTCTGAATTTTACAAAGTCTGCACGTAAAATCAGGAGACACGTGACATGAACGCCCCAATTCCTTCCTGGAACACTATTATTTTGTCGCTCACTTTGTCTTCTGTCTCAAATCTGTTGATGACCAACAAGGATCCCACTACAGGAGCAAGACTCTCGACCATGGCTTCTGCTAACAAGATTGTCCAGAAATGGTCATATATCCTCCACGTGGAATGTTTTCAGAAAAGCCCTGAGCCTGGTGCTCTTGTAGTATAGGTATTCACGGGAAATTCTCCTAGCAACTTGCCCAGGCCCCTCCAGAGAAGGAACTGATAGCTAGGGGACATTCAGTAGCTTACGAAAAAAGTATTTTTTATATAGCTCATATAAGCAAAAACGACATTAAGGGCCCCAGGGCCCATTCAGGCCAAGATATAAAGTTCAAAACACCTTTTCATTTCAATATGGGTGATAATGGATACATCTATCATTATTTTTCAAGATCGCTAATAATTGAATGGGGAATAAAATCTTAAACGTTTAAAAAAGGCATTTTTGGCACCCAGGCCTGAAGCAATGATCATTAGGAGTTCATTTCCCTATAGTATTTTAATATTGCCCGTCATGGCTTTATATACATATTTTGGTTAAGATCCATCAAATTTATACATTAGCTAACGCTTAAACTAATTTTTATAAAGCTCATATATGCAAAAAAAAAGACTTTATTGGCCACCGGCGCCCCATTGGTTTTAAATTTAGAATGAAATTTGGCAATTTACCATCCCAGGAGCGTACTCAACAGTCTCTAAATGTTTCATGACGATCGGGTGAATGGTTTAGTAAGCTATAAAAGACATGCACACACACTCACACACACATACACTTTCATTTTATATATATACTAGTTCAAAAGCCTGCTGAAGCTGGCAGAACGAAATCCCACAGAAGGGATAACAAAGAACTATACCAAATACTGCAATAGAAAAAACCACGTGGCCTTTATCGCCATGAACAGAATACGATATATGAACAGAAATAACAAAGAAATGTATGAATTACTGTAATAGAAAATAACATTTGGCCTATATTGCCATGAACACAATACGATATGAAAATAAATAACAAAGAGGTGTACGAAATACTCAAATAGAAAAGAACTTGTATCTTTTATTGCCATGAACATATTACGATATGAACAGCTAAATATGAAATATCTCCTTGTACACCACATTTTTAGTGTAGCAGGTGGAGCTGTCGTGGAGCAGTTTTCCTTGTTTAGGACCATCTGCCACATGGACCTTGACATCTGCTGATCTGCGTACACGGGAGAAAGCAACGTATAATTGCCCGTGGCTAAACACAGGTTGTGGTAGGTAGATACCGACCTTATCCAGTGTCTGGCCCTGTGATTGGTTTATGGTCATTGCGAAAGCTAACTTCACAGGGAATTGCCTTCTCCGTAGAACGAAAGGAAAGTCTGTGGTTGTTGGGGCAATGTCAACACGTGGAATGAATAGAGTGCGACCTTTGTCACTTCCGGACAGAAGTTCAGCTATGATGAGGTTGGGTTTGGGGCCCCTAACCACCAATCTGGTGCCGTTGCATAGACCTCGTTTGGTGTTCAAATTGCGAAGAAGAATTATAATTGCTCCGCCTTTTATTGTTAATTGATGAAGCGGCATTACCGAAGGTGCCGATTGATGTAGAAATTCCACGGGATAATTGTTTTCATCATCTGGCGTGCAGTCGTCGATGGAGTCGGAACTTAAGTATGTCCTGGGTTCTCCTTCAAGTAAATGCAGAACCTGACTATTGATAAGGTCCACATCGGCATTTGTAGGGCAGAGAATAGCCTTATTTGCAATTTCTTCTGCATCTCTGGCTAGAAGTCGTTCACCGAATATTTCAGAAACAATAGATCCTGTGCAGACCATATGGGCTGGAACTTCAAACATATTCTCGTTCAATCCATGTTCATTGGTTAATGTTCCATTGCCTAGCTCAATTAACCAAGACGTAAATTCTGGATCAATAGATCGCACATTACTTGTCAATGTGAGAATTGTAAATTTAGACCAAAGATCGGTAAACTTAATACTCGCTTCGACAATGGCGGACCTGGTTCCATGAGCAACAACGGGCAAGGTTTGTCTGAAGTCCCCACCCAAGAGAATGGTTTTTCCTCCGAAAGGTTTGTCATTTTGCATGATATCTTGTAAGAGTTTATTCACGCATTTCAATGCATCCTTAGAGGCCATCGTGGATTCATCCCAAATGATTATTGTGGCTCTTCGGAGAATGTCAGCATCGGAGGAGGTCATTCTCATTCTGGAGGTTGAGGTGTCGATAATTGGGACGGGAAGTTGAAATTGGGAATGATACGTCTGACCACCTTCCAGGAAATTGGCCTCGATTCCAGTTGATGCAGTAGCTAAAGCAATCTTCTGTTCCACTCTAAAGGATGCAAGCAAGGTTGTGTACAAATATGTTTTACCAATGCCACCAGGTCCGTCAATAAAGTAACACCTATGAGGAAGATGATCATTGGCTGCGGCTGTGATAATTTCATCAAATGCGTGTCTCTGCTGTTCCTTGAGACTCCGTACCATGTCTGTTGCTTTGCTGAGCTGTTGGACCGGATCAAAAACGCTGTCATGTATGTCTTCCACGTGACTTGGTGGAACTGGTAAACCTAAATTCTCGCAGGTTTTCCTATTAGCAATAAAGATCAATTGAATATCAGTAACGGCCAAATTGAGGCAGTGTTTGCAATTCACTTCGTGATGAAACTGCAACATAAAATCTTCATAAAAGTATTCTTTATATTTCTGGAACAATTGTGGAATATTTGAAGGAGATGCGAGCAGGCACATATGTGCAAATAATTCCCGTAGGAGAGCGGGTCTCTTTGCGGGCAACTGCATCATGTAACGTCATATCCCAGACCTGCATGTCATTGAAGAGGCATCGGTGTTGTGTAGCTTCCTTGAATGTTGGATATGTAATACCTTGGACGGTCCGAAGGTCCTCAAAGGAAGTTGCACCTGGCACATGAAGGAGAAGTAAGCGCAAGCAGAAGCGCTGAATGTCTGACACTAAACTGACAGAGTACATACGACCAATTATTCTGTCAGCATCCCTTTGCCTTCTCTGCCATGTTCTTGTCCTCTCGTGAAAAACATAATGTTCAGGTACGTCATTGTGTATAGTATAGTATACCTGTAGCCATCTGGTATTGTTGATTTAGTTTGAACCATGCCGTTAAAGTAGTGTCTCTCGAAGCTGCGTTCTGTGCTGCAGCCTCAACGTTATCAGTAATAAAAACTACTGATTGCTCGCCAAGGAGATGAACTTGGAGTCTGATAATTGCATGAGACTGCTTGTGCATGTGGAACCCAAAAAGGCTTTCGCATTGGTTTCACGTTACTCGTCGCCGGGATGCCTCCTCGTGTGTTTCTGTTCTTCTTCGATTCCTGTTATGTTCGTTTCTGCGACGTTTTCTATCGGCAATTTCGGCTTCATCGAATGTTCGTTTTTCGAGGCATATTTGTCTCGTGGCAACACGCGAAGGTTTGTAAATTTGTGGAGTTGAAGAAGAAATAATAAAGCAATGCGAACGTGACATTGACGATGGGTACAGGCGTAGGAGAACGGTGTCGTACCTTGAATGCGGCGCAGCAATGCAGTTGGCAGTGGGTGAAGAACCGAAGACCGACACACCGACATCAACCGGTTGGTGGTGACTAACATCATGATTAAAACGGAGACACACACACGCATAGGCTGGTGGCCGATGTTAGACTCAACACAAATGTGTGTTTGTGTGTACACAAATGCTGACATCACAGGTTCGTGCGTTGTTTCGGTAATTGACGTTCTAGCTAACACAATGCCGTCAGATAATATTTTTTTTACGGTGAACATTTTAAATTTATTTATAATAATTTTGCGCGCCTTTTTTGCGCGCCTTTTTTGCGCACCTTTTTTGCGCGCCTTTCGAGCACCTTTTCGCGCGCCTTTGAACGGGGAGACACACGCACACTTGGGTGATTATATATTAGATAAGAAGAAATTTAGGGACTCAGGGCCCATGCCGTGCAAGGTGTCAATTTCAAAAACCTGTTCCTTTTAATTCAGTTTCATCATGGATATATTTCTCAAGATCGTTATAACGTGAATGGGAAAAATATCTTAAACATATAGGGAAAAAGGTATTTAAGGCCTCCAGCCCCGAAGAAATTGACATAGAAGTTCAGTGCCCTTAAGTATTTTAATATGGGGTACAAAGTTTTTTAATACAAAGTTTGGTTAAGATCCATTCATTTACTTAGGAGCAAACAGATAAACTAAATGACCCCGGCCCATTCGGTGTAATATGTACATTTTAAAATGCTGTCCATTTTATTTTAAGTTCATCTAGGATATATTCCTCAAGATCGTGAAGAATAGAATGGGAAATAACATCTTAAAATATATGAAAAAAGACGTTAGGGGCCCCCGGAGAAATAAACAGTAAAAGTTCAGTGCCCTTTAGTTTTTTTAATTTGGGCTACCAAGTATTTGTATACACATTTTTGGTTATAACCCATCCATTTACTCCGTAGCTAACGCATAAATTAATTTTTTATATATCTCACATTAGCAAAAAACGATATCTAGGGCCCCCGGGCCCATTGAATGTAAAATATTATTCTTTAAACCTATTTTCATTTCAATCAATTTCATAATGAATACATTTATTTATATTTCTGAAGATCTTAAAAAATTGAATGGTAAATAAAAATATAAACCATTTAGTAAAAAAAGACATTTGGGGCCCCCATCCCCGAGAGAAAGGACATTAGGAGTTCAGTGCGACATAGTAATATCTATATAGCTTTTTAAGTTTTTATATACAAAGATTGTTAAAAAAGAATGGGAAATAATATCTTAAAAATATTTTTTAAAAGACATTTGGGGCCCTCAGCCCCGAAGAAATAAACATTATATGCTGAGTGCTCTTTGTGATTTGAATATGGGCTTCCAAGGTTTTGTATACAAAATTTGGTTAAGATCCATTCATTTATTCAGTAGCTAGCGCATAAACTAATTTTTATATAGCTCATATAAGCAAAAATGGACATTTAGGGCCCCAGGGCCCATTTAAAGCAAGATAAAAAGTTATTAAAACCTATTTATTTCAATCAAGTTTATAATGGATATATTTATCTATATTTCTCAAAATCATCATTAATTAAATGGGGAATAAAATTGTAAACGTTTATGAAAAAAGACATTTTGGGCCCCCAGCCTCGAAGAAATGGATATTAGGAAATTAGTGTCCTATAGCATTTCAATATCCCCTACCAAGTTGTTACATACAAAGTTTGATTAAGATCCATCAATTTACGGCTTACGCAATAGCTAAGGCTTAAACTAATTTTTATATATCTCATATAAGAAAAAATCCCCATTTTGGGCCCCCGGCACCCCATGAGTGTTGAATTAAAAAAAAAGTAGCCAATTTCTATCCCGGGAGCGTACTCAAAAGTCTCCAAAAGTTTCATGGCGATCGGATGAATTGTTTAGTCAGCTATAACAGACATGCATACATACTTTGATTTATATATATATAAAGTTATTTAATTATTTTTCTTTAAATTAACATTTTTATTTATGTGTGGCATTTTTATATTAGATTTCTAACAATGTGCAAAAAATAATGTTCAGTAATTATTAAGCAGTTCTTAAAGTAGTTTAAAAAAAAACTTTTAACTTATTAAGAAGCAATGGACACTCACGTTTATTTATTTTTTAATAAATGTTCAATTCTTGGTTACTCTCTGCAATAATTTGTAGTATATTTTATATCGTTTAGTGTCTTACTCAAGAATAACATATTACATCTACCAATAAAAGGTAGTAGATCTACCAATAAAAGGGAAAATCTTTCTATCTTATCTGTTTCAGACGCTCCTTCTATACAGAAGATTATTGCGTCCTACACTTATCTATGGTTTGTGTTTAGTCCTGCATTCTTATTAGAGTTTTAAATGTTGATAAAGTGTTGGCTTTCCTGGTATCTTCAGGCAACCCATTCCACGCCCGAATTCCGGACGGGAAGAACGAAAATTTGTATGAGTTTGTTCTTGCATACGGAATAAGAAAGGTGTTTTTATCCTTATGTCTATCTGAGGGTTGTATTAAGTTATCATTGTGCTGTATTTCAAAATTAGAATTAATTGCTTTATGTATAATTACTACGTTACTCTTGGTTCTTCTATCCTCTAGTGTTTTAATGTTTAATGATTTAACAAATTGTGTTATTCTAGTCAGTTTTGAATATTCTCCAGTAATGAATCTGGCAGCTCTTTTTTGGATTTGTTCTAGTTTATCAATGTTTTCTTTGGTGGATAGGTCCCATACAGAAGATGCATATTCTAGTACAGGTCTCACCAAAGTGAGATAGCAATTTAGTTTTATATCTTTATTACATTTGTAAAGGTTTCTTTTTATAAAGCCTAAGGTTTTGTTTGATTTTTAAATCCTTTATATTAACTCGTGGTGTCTGCATCCGCCCTTGCTTGTCGCCAAAACATTTGATCGATTTTTAACCCACTTGCTCGTAAGCTAGCGAGCTGAAATTTTGCAGGCAGTTTCGCACCGATAACAAAAAATAATGTATCAAAATTTCAGATCGATCGCATGTACCGTAATTAAATTATTGATTTTTTAGATTATTTTATTTATTCATATGTATCATGCTATTTTTTGAGATAGAGCGTCGCGGTGCGTATTATATTGAACAACCTTTCTGTCTCGCAATAAGGTGCGTATTTTATTGACAGCTCTTTTTATAAACATATTCCTGATCGGTGCGCATTATATTAAACATGTTTTACGACACAACTGCAATTTGGTAATTTTGGATGGTCTTGCGCTGCGTATTATAATGAACATTCTTTTAGTTACTTCTCGTACATAAAGGATTTATAGTCAAAAACTGTTTTTTTACGTTTTTTAAAAATTAAATCCTTTATATTAACTCGTGGTGTCTGCACCCGCCCTTGCTTGTCGCCAAAACTTTTGATCGATTTTTAACCCACTTGCTTGTAAGCTAGCGAGCTGAAATTTTGAAGGCAGTTTTGTACCGATAATAAAAACAATGTATCAAAATTTCAGATCGATCGCATGTACCGTAATTAAATTATTGATTTTTTAGATTATTTTATTTATTCCTATGTATCATGCTATTTTTTGAGATAGAGCGTCGCGGTGCGTATTATATTGAACAACCTTTCTGTCGCGCAATAAGGTGCGTATTTTATTGACAACAATTTTCATAAACATATTCCTGATTCCTGGTGCGCATTATATTAAACCTGTTTTACGACACAACTGCAATTTTGTATTTTTTGGATGGTCTTGCGCTGCGTATTATAATCAACATTCTTTTAGTTACGTCTCGTACATAAAGGATTTATAGTAAAAAACTTGGTTTTTTTCGGTTTTTAAATCCTTTATATTAACTCGTGGTGTCTGTTTGTTTGAATCCTTGATTGCTTGCTTGTCGCCAAAATTTTGGATCAATTTTTAACCCACTTCCTCGTAAGTTAGCGAGCTGAAAATTTGCAGGCAGTTTCGTACCGATGATAAAAACAATGTATCAAAATTTCAAATCGATCGCATGTACCGTAATTAAATTATTGATTTTTTAGATTATTTTATGTATTCCTATCTTTCATGTTATTTTTTGAGATAGAGCGTCGCCGTGCGTATTATATTGAACAACCTTTCTGTCGCGCAATAAGGTGCGTATTTTATTGACAACACTTTTCATAAACATATTCCTGATTCCTGGTGCGCATTATATTAAACATGTTTTACGACACAACTGCAATTTTGTATTTTTGGATGGTCTTGCGCTGCGTATTATAATGAATATTCTTTTAGGTACTTCTCAAACATAAAGGATTTATAGTCAAAAACTTGGTTTTTGACGGGTTTTTAAAATTATTAATAACTTCATTGGGGATTCCATGATAATTTCTCATTTATTATGACTCCTAGGTATTTTGCATCTTTAGTTTGGGTTAGTTCCTTTCCATGAATGAAATATTTTGAATTTATTTGTTTCCTTTTCTTTGTTACTCTTAACAGTTGACACTTTTCTGGGTGGAAACTCATACTCCAGTTAGTTTCCCATTTTATCAATTCATCTAGGTCTTTTTGTAAAATTTTGCTATCTTGTTATGATTTAATTGTTCTATAGATTATACAGGGTCGCGGTGGTCGAGTGGCAGCGCACTGGACTGTCGTACCGATGGTCACGGGTTCGAATCCGTGTGAAGGCAAGGGTTTGTTCCCGGGGCCTAGGGCGTCCCTGAGTCACCCCGCTCCGAATGGGTACCCAACACTACATGTAGTTAGGCGGCTGGGTAATGCGTGGAACCCACAAAGCCGTGGCCTGTGAATGCTGCATCACTCGCCAACAGATTATCTGGCATGGTCTGTGGACGCAACTATCTTCTGCATAGAAGGTGCGTCTGTATAAATAAGAAGATAAGAAGACAATCATCAGCAAATAACCTAACTTTTGTTCCTGTTGAGATGTTGTTGGGTAAACCATATATATATATATATATATATATATATATTAAAAAGAGTAAGGGACCTAGAACAGTTCCTTGTGGAACTCCTGAACTGACCTTTTTAGATCCATTAATTATTACAGTTTGCTCCTCTATGGAATCGATTCAGCTGTAAACCATTACAGCTCAACATATTTTCTTAACAGGTAACAGATTCTTAAATGAAAAAGACGTTTGAAGGTGACATTCAGAGTTACTACTACGTATTATTATAATTTCCAGTACTACTTGCTGTAAGTCACCGTAAGCGTTGAAAGACTTTCTGTACTTCTGTAGCAGATCTTTGATCACCCCTTTGCAAAAATGAATTGGATTTTTTAAAATTATTTTTTCAACCTGCTCATTACAAAAAAGCTGGGGACATCGTAAATAAAATTCAACAGTTAAATTTTTTTTAAATGATCCAAAAAGAATAAAGTGACGTTAATGGGAGGTGCGGTCAGAATTTGGCAAAAAATTACATATTTTAAAGTATTTCTAGTTTTCGATATATTTGGTTTAATATAAATTACATTAGAAATTTTATGATAATATATTAGAACATTTTTTAAAATATTATTTTATTAACCCAATAAGGGATGTAAAGTCGTATTTTGATACGAAATACATTGTTTTACCGACTCCGTTCGTGTACTTGAAATCGTCCAACCATATCGCTGTTGTGTTACGTCATGTCAGGCCTACTAATACCCTGTTTTTATGTTATACATTTACCTATCAATGGAAAACTGGATTTATCTTGATTTAGATAAATATAAATTCCCTACCAATCAAATTTTACCAAACATAGCAAGCGTTACGATTCGTGTTCAAAATATATATATTTTCTTGACCTACTTATGGGGTTTCCGCATGTCTTAGGAATCACACTTGAACTTTCAATAAACCAAGCATTTTGATTGGTTATTGCAGTGGAAATTACCACAGTTCACTTCCGTTTTTACATAAACAACAATTGTATTCCACGACCGATAGCATCTAAGCTCGTCATTTATGTAGTAGAAAAAGCGTTCAGATAAAATATTTTCATATTATAAAATTCAGAGATTTTTGCTATTGAAAAATGTTATTATATTACCATGTAAACTACTTTCTAATTGATCACTGCAGCCAGGGGTGGACTGGGGAGTCCAAGCGGCCCGGGAAAAAAAACAATAATTAACCTTAAAAACACTTTTTAAAAACTATTCTTATATTAAAAATGCACTAATTTTCTGCTTTTTAGTCTACGCATTTTACAGTAAGTGCAAAGCCAGCTTACCTTTTGACTATAAATCCCTTATATATGAGACATAACTAAAAGTAGTGATTATGTTCAAACGCGACATTTACAGACTGAAACAGAATTATCTCCCCTGGTTTTTATCTCCCCTGGGCGCAGGGATGGTAGGGGGTGTGAACAGTGACGGTCGGCGTCAACGCGTGAACTGGGCACGTGAAAAAATTATAAACAAATAGTTGGACGGACGGTTTGGACGGACGGTTCCGATTAAACTTACAAAGCAAGCTATTATAAGACTATTAATAAAACAAACCCGTAAAAACAAAGTTTTGACTATAAATCCCTTATATATGAGACATAACTAACAGTATTGATTATTTTCAAACATTTACAGACTGAATCTGTCTTAACTCAAGTTTGCTTCATAACCCTAGGTGGGGAGGGGTGGGTGGGAGGGGGAGAGGGGAAAAGTCTGGTCACTGATTCGCTTGACCGAGCTCAGAGTGACACGTAAAATGTAAACAAAAGCGCCCCGTCGTTTCGTTGGGTCGCCTCAATGCGTCAGCTCAAAATTTCCGTGGGAAAAAAACAATAACAAACCGTGAATTTGAATTACATACCTCATATAAGGGTAAACTAAAAATGCATTAATTTAATTACGGTACGTTCGATCGATCTGAAATTTTGATACGATGCATTGTTAGGTCAGACGGGTCAGTGTGCCAAATTTCAGCTCGATCGAATCACGGAAAGTGGGTCACTTTCGACTTTTCTTTTTCCGCCCGCCCAGCCCATGAGATGATGAGATGATGAGATGATGAGATGATGAGATGATGAGACGGCCGCGAAGTTAATATAAGGGATTTAAAAAGCGGCCCTATCTTCATAACTTTTATTTTCCTTGTGCATTTTCTCTATCCAAACGTGAGGGCCGAGGCCTTCAAAGTTATGGGTCACTTTACAAATTACAATATACAATAACAACAACAAAAAAAAACCCCAGATAAATCGCATTTTTAATTTATATTTATAAATAAAATATCAAGAATGCGTCAATTCAAGTTATAAATCAATTTATTCGGACTCACTGTGATGGTGTTTATAGTATAAGCAACTTCTTTAATCAGGGTGCCATTTCGGCTACATAATCTATAATTGTGTCATTATTCAGTTCACATCGGGCCGATCTTGAATCATTGCTTATCCCATAAAGGTTTTAATACGTTTTAATTTCGAAAAGCTTCTTTTTGGGAAGCCAAAGTGACAGGAATATTTAGAAACTGCAAAATATTATCAGGATCGTTGTAGGTAACTACAGGAATTATGGAACTCTTCAGCAAGCATGAAACCATCAATATCCTTACTTTCAAAGGCAGTGAACTTCTCTCACGATTCATACAGCAATTAAGTAGATCATTGTTTTGTAATTTAGGAATTTTAAAAATAAATCCGAAACGAGTCATGATGCCTTAGTATTTGTTCAAATTACATGTCCATTGACATGATTGCATATCAACAAACTAGTAAAAAAATCTGTGCAAAGCTAATTTTTTCTTGTGCATCTATAAATCCTTCCTCTTCTCCTTTATATGTAAATTGTTTTATTTCTTTTTCTGCTGGGTTTAAATGGGTTCAACTTCTATGTCTGTGGCAATTTCTTTTGCAAATGCAATTGCTGTTTCAAAACCACGATTGCAGTAAGATTTCGACCATTTGCAAGAATGTTACATGCTCTCAACTTCAGTTACTCGACCGACAGAAATATTTTGTAATTCTTTGCTGGTTTAATTAAAATGCGACAATATGTCGTACCAAAAAGCATTTGAAACAATGAAATTGAAGTTCTTCAGTTGTTTGCACAAAGACTCTGCTTCACTTCAAAATTTTAGATCACTAATTTGCTATGGTAGTTTGAAAAGCGCATCATCGATTTCTCCTGCTTGATATCGCACTACCTTTACGCTTTCCACGTGGCTTTCCAATTGTCTTTCAGTGGTTTCACAGAAATATTTCAAACATACTTAGAAAATAAAACCCATCGCTTTGTCGAAGCAGATAATAAAATATAGATTGTTAAATTATATACTAAAAAAACGTCAGTGCATCAAGACAAGTTTTTACCATATAACATAGCAGCAAGATGTATCTGTGAAGGGTATAAAGGGTAAGAAATGCCCAGGGATTTAATTGTAAAAGACGACCTTGTACGCCTCACTTATGCCTATCATGTTCGCACATTTGTCCAAGCCCAATTTTCTCAGTTCCAATAGTAAGACACCAAGCAGTTGTTGCCCAGTACTTTCTTCCACTTCTAGAAAACATAAGTGCTCATGAGCTACTTCAGAATATCCAGCTCCTTGGCTTACATAGCGCATTGTCAGTGACATCTGTTCTTGGTGACATTGGCACGGTGTGCAATCAAGTATTACTGAAAAGTATTTAGCTGATTTTACTCTTGCTACAATAATTTTCCTTACCTTATTTCCCATCAACGAAATGAGTTCGTTCTGAATGAGCTTTCCTAAGGTAGTGATCATGAATTTCATCTATTTTTTTGCTGTACATATTTTCCTGCAAAACCGAAACAAATTTTGCTAGTGATTCCACGAGACCCACAAAGTTTCCATTGTTTGCCTGATGTATTTATCAACTGAACTACGAAATAGCTGACCGAGACATTGGACAATAGCCATGAGACGTTGAAATACACTATACAAACTAGCCTTTTCACTGTTAATTATTTTTTGACTTGGCTTGTCAATTGTCATTGTTTTGTTAGCCTGTTTTCCATCTCAAACCATTCCAAAGTAGATGTAGTATTATGTCCCTTTGATTTATCATGATCAGACAGCCTAACACATTTTTTAAAAATTTCACTTACCATAGCGAGTTAACGCCTAAAAGTGGCCTTCTCGTTTTTAAAATGTTCTGAATATTTAAATGCTTACTAAAATAAAGTAGGAAACATACTTTTTGCATTAGGATTTAGAATGATTATAATATGCTTTTATATTAGTACGGAATTTTCTACTTATTTTATCCTGAGAAATTAAATATAAAGTTTTCTAGTTACGTTGTTATAAAAAAAAGTTTTGCGTAATAGAAGTAAAATTGTAAAAAGTAGTAAAAATGTTTAGTCAAAGCGCCGGCCCAGAAAAGTGTGGGCCAGCCCTGATTTCAATTTAGAGAAAGATCTCTCACAAGCTACTTGGGTAGACGACAGAGTGAATAAGAGTTTATAAGTGCTAAAGAGATGTTTGTATGTTTGCCCATAGAAATTGTATTTATGTAGTACAGAAAAGCAGCAAACAGGACATTTTTTTCAAGATTAATTATTATTATATCACCGGTCCTGGCGGCCCACCGGGAATTTTCCCGGTGCCCCGGCGGCCCAGTCCACCCCTGACTTCAGCGCGAAATACGTAAAAGTTAAGGTTGGTCTGGCACTCGGTCTCCAACACTAAAACAGTGAATAGACTAAAATCACTAAAGTAGCCTAAAGACTAAAGCGTCTTAGTACTCTTACTCTTAGAGCCATTCCAATAATAATAATAACATAAAACGTTCATGTAAAAAAAGCAAAATTAACAGCTACTGTTGCTAATTTGATTAATTTTACCCAAGTCATTAAAAAAATATTCTATGAGCTAGCGAATTGTTGTCACTAGGACTAGTACTAGTAATAATAACATTTACTATATAAACTATATTAGTTAGACAAGTATTAGACAGGGACAGGATCAATAATCAATAAAATAAAAACAAGAGCTAGATTGCTATTTAACCCTGGTTCTTCCTAGGATACATCTGTAGATAGTAAATTAAAGCTAACCCTGCCAGAAAAGAAGTTTACTTGGACATTTAATTTCTCTGCAACACAGGCCCAATCACAAATACATTCAATTGGAAACCTATTTATTGTGATTTCAATTCAATTTTATTCAATCAAGTCACATGTCACAGTGTATAATTCTTAGCATTCCAAATGACAAATGTTAAAGAATAACTTAAGATCTTAAATTATATGTGCAATAAAAATTCAGCTTTATAAATTAAGACTATAAAGTAATTTTGAGCGTTAAAAAAATTAATTGCATGAAGAAGCAAAAATTACAGGCGGAGAGTGAAAGTGCCCATCAGCAGCCCATCAGCAGCCAATCAGCAGCCCATCAGGAGCCCCTAAGCACCCCATCAGCAGCCAATCAGTAGCCCATCAGCACCCCATCAGCGGTCCATCAGCAGTCCCTCAGCAGCCCATCAGCACCACATCAGCAGCCAATCAGCAGTCCATCAGCACTTCATCAGCAGTCCATCAGAAGCCCATCAGCACCCCATCAGCACCTGATCAGTACCTGATCAGCAGCCCATCAGTAGTCCATCAGCACCCCATCAGCAGCCCATCAGCAACCAATCAGCACCCCATCAGCAGCCCATCAACAGCCCATCAGTAGCCGATCATCAGACCATCAGGAGCCCATCAGCACCCCATCAGCAGTCAATCAGAAGCCCATCAGCAGCCCATCAGCAAACAATCAGCAGCCAGCCCATCAGTAGCCCATCAGCAGCCCATCAGCAGCCCACCAGCAGCCCATCAGCACCCCATCAGCAGCCTATCAGCAGCCAATCGGCACTTGATCAGCAGCCCATCAGCACAACATCAGCAGCCCATCTGCAGCCATTCAGCCCCTGATCAGCAGCCCATCAGCAACGCATCAGCAGCCCATCAGAACCTCAACAGCAGGACATCAGCAGCACATCAGCAGCCCATCAGCACACAATCAGCAGCCAATCAGCAAGCCATCAGCACCCCATCAGCCCCCCATCAGCAATCAATCAGCAGCCCATCAGCACCCCATCAGCACCAAATCAGCAGACCATAAGCACCCCATCAGCAGCAAATCTGCACCCATCAGCAGCCCATCAGCACCCCATCAGCAGCCCATCAGCAACCAATCAGCACCCCATCAGCAGCCCATCAACACCCATCAGTAGCCGATCATCAACCATCAGGAGCCCATCAAACAAAAGTAAAAACAAGAAACAAGAAAATATGAAACAAAGGAAAATAAAGATTAACAGGAAGGGATAAAAATCATGAAAATTATATGACATAAATTGAAAAAAAAGCCACAGAGAAAAACAAAAAACAGAACACCGATTGTCCTTCAGGCCAAAAGACAACAGTCACAGAGTAATATTGACAAAATTAAGAAAACACGAAAATGAAGAACACACACACTCAGGGGATAACAGCACGCGAACAACAACCGCTTCAAAGATCCCACGCCAATCCCCCAGACCGATAACAGAAACTCCACCACCCAGGATTTACACCCAAACACAACCAAACAGCAAATCAAGAAAAACATAGCACAAATAAGTTTCAGCGCAGAACTGCCAAAGTAAAGAGCAACAAAAAAAAGTAATAACACCGCTCCCGCCACTGCACAATGGGTGTTCCTTAGACAAAAAGCCCATGAGAGAGAGCGAAACACAATTGACCACCCCACCGCACCCCAAACAAAATGGCCCCGCTCAAATGACGCCCCCTATCCTTTCCCCAAAATATATACTTCCCCAAATGTAGCAACCTGACCACAAGGGCAACAACAAAATTCCGTATACAGCATAAAATGTACAAGTGTGAAAAAAAATAAGAGCAAGACTCGGAAAGTAACGCAACACCCCAAAAGCATGCAATCATATACACGGTACACTTCAAACACATTTAAGTCACGAAGACAAAAATAGTAAAAAAAAAAAAAACAGTGTACATTAAAACCAGCAACACACAGCCCATTAGCAACCACATAATCTAGACTCTCTTCAATCGCAAAGGAATTCAACCCTCACATCCAAGAATGTAATAATACCACAAAGGAAGAATATAATAAAACAGAGAACAAAAAATAGAAACAACAGCCCATTGACAATGCCAGACAGCGCTAAAAAATATTCAACGAAGTCTAAAAAAAAGAGTGCATAATCAAGGGTAGAATGATAATAATAAAAGAAAGAAAAAAGCATAAAAATAGAGCAGCAGGCGAAGCAGAGTTATAGGAGAGAACAAAAAGGAAACATGAAGTTTATCAACAAAGCACATCCAAAAACAGATTAACCACAAGAAAAAACCGACAGGGACCTTATTGACCGATCCTCCTAAATCAAAACAGAAAACCCGCACACAACCACCTTAGAAGACACAAAAACCCAAGCATAAATAACTAGTTCAAAAAACACGTTTACAACATATAGCAATAAAAAAACAATAAAGGCGGTGTGATAAACAATAAAGACATATAGAGACATATCAAAAAATAATAAAATAAACAAGAAAGGAAAACAACACGATGCGTGAGGTAAGTAATGAATCATAGAAATATAAAACTAAACACACAAGTAAATCCCGTTACAACAGATACTCAGACAGCGTCACCGCCGCCGCCACATAGAAGCAATAAGCAGTCATAACCAACCCCGCCAAACTCCGTTTAACCCCACCGCCAACCGCCTCAAAACAACACCTATATCCTATTCGGCGAACGTTGTGCTTTGCTTATCGCAGACCACAACGCCTGTACTACTCCCACGACAACGTGACAATCAGAATACACAGAACCACTACAGACCGCCCAGAAGACCTCCCATTGTTATGCACTGTGCAACCCGATCAGGCCAGACAGCACCCCAGTACCAATCCTTCCGATCTCCCGGCCCACCACCGGTCCCCAGCCAAAGACAAGAGGACAATGAATATACCAATGACACGAGCAAGCCCCAAAGATCCCCCCCGACCGCAACAGTCCACCGAACTCAGGGCACCAACCGCCCAAAGACAGAAGAAAAATAGAATCCAACCAAAAAACCAGAATCTTTAAATGCCTTAGAAGGTACATGAACCGCATACCATCCGGCCCAATCCCAACAACAAAGCGAAAATGCAGTGAGGACCAAAACAAACCGCATCAGCCTAAAACCATCACAACAGACCTCCCAGTACCAACAAAAACAAGAAACATTCAGAAAAAAAAGAACCAAAAAGTCATCCACCCATAAGCATGCTCCACTGGGCTCGCGTGTACTACCACCCTCGTAGCACATGATAATAGCACAAAGAACAATCACAACATAGGGCAGCATACCCCAACAGACGAAATCTGTCAAAGAAACCACGTCCATGCCTATCGCGCCGTGGCCTCGCTCCTCCCCCTCCACATATACCCTAATCCACACAGTTCCCAGCCAAAATCAAAAAGAGAAAAAACAGCACACATAAGATTAAGCAGAAAATTACATCAAAAATGGCATGAAAGTGAAAGAAACATAAAGATGCAGTACACGCACCAGGCCGCCCCACCCCACTACTTGGCTCACCACGCAATAGTACGGGTAAAGATGCAGAGAAACATCACATTAAAAACAAGACACCGAACACAACGGAACAACACACGCCAGGATCGCACATAACGTACAATCCCGCTCCAGCACACCTCGGCTTCAACTGTACCAGATAACCTCCTACCTCACCCCAGACATCTAACCGAAACCACCATACCGCCCACCGCAAATTCATGCTGGCCTATTAACCCCTCTGCATCACACAAGAAAACGTAGCCCTCACATACACCACCAACCCCCCCCACCCATCCTTTTATCGGCCCACGGCAATTTATTCATAGCAGTCCCAAAAGCACACAAAAAAGCCACATAAATTCGTAAAAATAAACGAAGTTAAAAAAGGATAGAAATCAAATAATACATTTAATAAATATAATAGCCAAACAATAAGTTGCCAACATTGCAAGTCCTGAGTCAAATGACAATTAGAAAAATCAACAACCAGTGCAAAAGCAAATGCACACACAACATCAAACAATCATACACCAATAATAAAACATTAGACATCAAAGCACAAGCAATAACAAATACACAGCCCAATCAAGCCAGCAATCCCGCAATGGCGTAAACTTACATAACTCCAAAACCCCCCAACAACCACACACTCACACCAGCCCCCCTCTCAAACCCTCTCCCCCCTATGGCGCCCTCACGAACCCATTTAAACTAACTCAACAAATCACCCGATTAAATGCGAAAGTAACACAAATGACAGACCGCCAAAACAGCGAATTAAGAAGAGCAAGTCAGCCGGGACATATAAAATATCACCCCTACCGGACACAAAGCAAAAAACAAATTTAAATCAAACAAAGAGAAGTATGAGTGCAAAAAGGGACAATCAGAAACAAGGACAAGAAAATAAAAGAGAACGCGTAAATTAAACCGGTCAAAAAGATCTCAAAGTACAAATCAAAGACCAAGCAAAATAATGAAAAATTTCAGTAAAAACCAGAAACAAAGAAATTACCACTCAAAGTACGCAATACATGATTCAAATACAACCCTAAAGAGTCAAACAAGAAAAATATAATAAAAAATCAAAACATTAGGAAAGACGATCACAAACGAAATAAACCAAAAACTTACATACCTCAGTACTCTCCAAAAGCACACCTTCACGAAGACCCGAAATCAAAAGCAAACAAAACATCAAGCACGTGCAGGTTACTAAGAAATAATAACACCAACAACTAAAACACAAATACAAACACAATCTTCAAAACGCTGACAGAGAAGTCACACCAGCAGAGTTTCCGATAAGTCTTATATTAGATCAGGCAGGATAATTTAGAAGAGCACAACATCAAGGTGAATAGAGAGGATGCAAAAATGAAGCAAACCAATATCAAAAGAAGCATATGAACCAATCAGAAAGACATGCAAAGACAATTATAAGTGCAAAAGATAATCCAACACCAACTCATAACAGTTATAACCAAGAATATTAAACACAAATTAATTAATCCTGGAAACAAAATAGCATCATTCAACACATCCCAGAGGCACAAGAATAAACAAAGACCTCACGAGAACAAAAAGTATACAAAAAACAAAAAATAACAAAAAAAAAAAAACAAAAAACGACATCACTGAACCGTCACCAAACAATAAAAGGCAATACACGCCATTCAAAAAATAAGAGAAACGAGAAGAAAACAACCGCTGAATAACCAAACCTCTACATACCGGCTGCCATAACTAATCCCATTACCTACGTCCGCCTATGTGGCCAGCCCCTCTGGGACCACCCCCATTGCCCTTAGACCGCTTCCTAATAACCAGTCAAACTCCGCCGCAAATCCACAAATCCCACGTGGGCACCTAGATCCCGCAGCTAACCCAGGCACATCACAACACGATTTTTCGAAATAACAAAAAACAGAGCCAAGTGCCAACAAGACAAGGCAAGAAACTTCCAAAAGCAATTAGTTTCCAGGCAAATGTCAAGCAAACAAAACAAAAAGAAAAGTAGCCAAGGTAGACCAAATACATACATACACACACCGCCCAAAATGTTTCAAATGAAACAATTATAGGCAATTAAAAGAGAAAATCCACCAACACAAATAAGCATGTGTACAAAACACAACGATGAAGTAATAGGTATTATTCACCAAACAAAGAAGCCGCACGGTACACAGCCAATAACTTTCACAGTACCCCTGTAGTACAATCACCTGACCACCGAGAGCCGCACCCCAGAATGGACGCACAGAAGACTAAATCACTAGAGCCAAGGATCAGCCAGACACAACAAGAGCCGTACATTCCAACCATAGCAAGAGGCCCAATGCAGACTCATAGCACAACAAAACAACACACAGGCATAAGAGAGCGAGATATTGTAAAAAACAACACGAATTTGCCGCATTAACACAACATAATTAAATACAGTAAAGCATAAAACTTTCACAACAGGCAAATGACACATAACTGCTTCTAATACTACTGCAAAAGGAGAAAGGTCAAGTTAAAATAATCAAACCATGAGAACAAGAAACCATTTAAATGCCATCAAAACATCCCATAATATATAAAATATGAAAATAAAAGAACAAAGGCAGATAAGGAAATCATTGATCAGTACAACAATGAATACCCACAAATCAATACAGAAACCCCAATACATGTATGACAACACTAATTAACACAATCAAGACATATCATAATAATACAAACCACCCAAGAAAAGACTATAAACCTCTTATTACAGACCCCACATGTCAGAGTAACCCGTCGCCCCACACGGACCATATTATCACCCTATATGATTTGACAACCCCACAGCCGATCCGCTTTCAGAGCACTAGATCACATAAGAAACCAATCAACTGTAAGCCTATAAACAATCAAACTGCAACCCACCTGCCATGTTTCTGCCACCGTGCGACCGTGAAAGACCACCCCCGTCCCATGAACTATTACATCCCCCCGTGCCAATCCGCCATCACCCTAAACAACGATACCGCCCCCACCCCGCACCGACAACAATCCCGACCCAGACAATCCTAACGGGGTTTGTATGTGTTGTATACTGCCACCCAAACACCCCCAGAGCAACTCCCCCTCGCCCCAACCTACTAATCGATCACCACCTGTCGTCCTCCTACCGCTCCAAACGTACCCACCCCCAATCCATCTAGCCCCCCCGTACCGAGCCCCACCTCTATTCCAGCCCTCCCAAATCCTGCAACGTCCAGCATCGTAAGGCTCTTCCCCAGGCCCAATCCCCCCCACCAGTTACACTACCCTCTCAAGTCCACCGCCCTCACTCCACACCGCTACCATAGGACCTCCCACGCGTACCGCACCTTCGCCTGGCCCCAGCTAGTCTACTCAGGGCAACACGAACAAATACCCAATCCAGCTTCCTATAAACACAAGCGCAATAATACATCCACAGACTCAACAAAAACAAAGATTTACACGGGAGTAAGCGAACAAAACAGCAAATTCAGATCCGAGCCCATGGACTTGTAATCACGAACACACCCGAGAAAACCGTATAAAATAACACATGCAGAACATCACAACATGAGCAAAACGGTAGCCACAAAAAATGCAAGAACGAATCCAATCTTTACGGAAAAAAAAAAAAGGGTCAGAATGAAATACGTGAAAAACAAAATAAGCATCATATAAAATAGGTTTAAGATTATATGCAAATAAGACCAATCCTGCATAGTTACCCAGCCAACACACAAAATAGATGACGCAAACACCGCACTAACCTATCATACTCTATACACGCGGACACCAAATCAAGGACAACAGTAAGCAGGCGGATAAAAACAGTAAAAGTCAGACCGGCACTCCTCAACCCCTTACACCGACGCACAGGCAAAAACCAAAAACCCCCCAACATCAATGGCCATGGCACCCATGGACAAACTCCCTACCCAAGAATCAAGAACGTGTCAAGAAAATCAAAAACCAAAAATTCGAAAACAGTAGGAGCGAACAATGAAGAGAACAAAAAAAAGAGAAACAAGGATTCAAAAAAATAGCATCAGCATACACACAGAGTGTCCACCAGCATCACTGAAAATATAAACACAAATGTATCCAAAAAAGAAAGGTAATAGAAATGCAACAACAAATTTTACTCAGAGAGATATAGAATGAAAAAATACAAAAATTAAACGCCCCTAGCCCTCCAAATTATCCATCGTCCTCCACACACACAGGGCCTATCTTGGGTGCAAACAGTCATTTAAGAAAATAGATGCAAGAATGCACAGCAGACATGAAAAAGCAGATACCAACGAAATAAAAATACCCCCATCTATACCAATAGCATTAGAGATTAGCAAAATATAGCTAAAAATAAGTGAAGCAAATCATAACTCATTTAAAACATAAACCCCACCCCTAAAAATAAGAAAATCATCTTAAACCCACAATGACACAACACGAAAACATCAACCAGTCGCCTGCACCGTGACGCTTCAACCTATTCCGAACATCTCACTGCCACCGACCATCCAACAGTCAATCGGGTGAAGAAGTGGGTACTACCAAAGCAAACGCAAATTCGAAACATTTTCAATGAAAAATCCTTTGCATAAAATAAAGGTAAAGGCTAAAATTTAACACGGAATAGAATAACAGACACATTGATCAAAACAAATCAAAAGATATCACTTCAACTACAGAATGCAACAACAATGAATTAACAAAAATGAAGAAGAGACAAGGAGATAATATCTCAGTATAGAAAATACATTCAATGCGGAATGATCATAAACTACATGGACGAAAAATACCCCAAAATCTAACAACATTCAACAAAAAAAAATAGAGCATTTAACACTTCCCCGTGAACGAAAAAAAGATCAGAAAACATCGCCGGGATGATACATTGACAGACAACGCCATCACCGGCCGCTCCGTGGTGTATAAGAGATGAGTTTGATACGATCCCGCCGCCTCCACAGACAAGATCCAGCCCAAAAAACAAACAAATGACAGGGCCTCCCCCCTTGTCCTTTTCACGTAGCCCGGGCCTCCTGCTCCAACCCGTACGTCCAAACGACACCAATAGACACCAGAGAAAATGAAGACAGTTAGCAACGTGACGCAGCCTACCACCAAACAATTTCAGCCCAAAATCGTTTCCCCTTCGATAACCTCTCACTAACCCCCCCACCACCGCCCATAACGTATCCTTCCATAAGGTCATTCCAACTATGGTTGGAGAGTAAGATATCGAAGCCCACACTCGATCGAACCCGTATGCATCCACTCACCCTCTCCCGGCACCCCCGGCCAAAAGCAAACCTTGATTAGAAAACAGCGTTTGAACCATAGACAAAAACTAACAATCAAGAAATTTTATACAAAGCAACCGTACAAATGAGAACAACAACAGAGGGATCGCAACCCCACTCACCGCAATTAATAGCGGACTCCCTAATTGCCCTGCGAGAGCAGCAACAGATGACAAGCAATCAAATTATTGCCCAAAAAAACGAGGGTAACATTTCCGTAAGAATGTAAGAAGCGATAAATTGCATTATCCCTTATAACGGCCTCTACGACCCAGACCAACACCGTTCCCGCCTCCTACTTCCCCCGGCCTTTCGCCCCAAAGCGCCCTGCACTCCACACCCCCCCTCCAACAATAGCAACAAAAGCCCCTTCGTCACATTTTAATCTTCTCACCCATCAAAGAATTTCAAAAACAACAAATAAGAAAAATCAAATTCATCGAGCACCTACGAAAACACACCCATAAATTAAGACAGAGGACACCCAAGACAACTGCAGGGATTTATCACCTTCGTCAATAAGAATCACAACACCCCTACCTTGAGCTAAAGTCCTCACAAGAATTTCCCAAGAAATCAATGTAAAGTTCTAATACTATTATGAACATCACTTTAAAACGAAAATAAACGTGACAATATATAAACAGAGTATCACACAACCCATCAAGAAAAATGAAGTGAGAGTATAAGACCGAGCCCGCGCACCTCTGGACTAAGACAAACGACTCAGTCACAGCACAGAACTGGTGTAATTCTTACAACACAGAAATCTAAAAATAATAGAGAGAAAAGCAAATAACGGAAGCACACAAAAAGGAGCAACAGACAAGCAAAAAACAAATGCAGAAAATAAATAAAATTACGCAAAAGAAAAAAAAAAAATGTAATACACAGCCCAATCCCCGCCCCCAAGCTGGATCCTCGCCACCCTCTCCATGAGCTCCGGACTTGCACCCAGAGGTCCTAACTGTCCACGCTGTACACACACAATCCTTTAATTTTCCCCAAAATACCTCTTCAGGCATCCCACCCAGCCCACTCCCCCTGGCTTTCATATACCCGGCATCCCTAACCCAGTATCACGCACAACTACAACGAAAGCATCATAAACTTCCACGCTTATAGCTCTGCCAGCCATTCAACTCAAACTCCTAATCACTTATGAAAGCCCGCCGAAAAGCGTACCCAGACAGAGTCTGGGACAGCGGTCCGCATTGTCAGCCCCCAAATCACAGCAAAGCAGCAACTGACAGCCTAAACCACAAATCACCCCATTACCAGAAGATTCAACCAAAGAAGAAGACTACCCAAGCATACACACATAATCAACACGCGCAGTTCATCAAGAACAAACATTGTAAACAGATAACAAAGCCAGATCACACCAAAACAAAGAAAAAAACATACAATGCAATAGGGTGGTAAATAGGACAAATAGGTAACATAAGCAAAAATTTGAAACACTCCACCCTAAACACAGTCCGCCAACCCTACAGAATCCCTCCCCACAACGCCCCCACGACAAGTCATGCAGATCGAAGCACAATCCGTCCATCAGCGAGCCCCGTCATCATTCCAGCCCGTCCTTCTAATCGTTTGCACCGAAATAACATTTGAACGATCAAACCCCTGACGTACTCCCTCAAGATAACCCCAACTTACGTCATACCAAACCCACCCGGCGACCCCTACCCCCCTCTGTATCAGTTAACCTCACCCCGCCCCGATCGGACACCCTCCCCGCAGGAATCCCCCCACACGCATTGAGGACGAACCCTCTATCCTCACGCCAGCCCCTCGCAACTCCCCCAAAACCCCTTCCCTGCGCCATTCCACGCCACCCCCCCCTCACGTCCGCGATCCCCAACCGCACCGGACCAGGAGGCTCCTTCACATCCGGTTAACCCCTTGCTTGACAAGAATGCTTCCACTTACTCACACCAAACGAATAACAACACAAGCAAGACAACATTTTGAAAAGCCACAACACCCGCCGAACAGCCATAGTGGAAAAAGTCGCAGGTCTTACCAAAGTAAGTCAAAAAAATAACAACATAAGAATCTCACAAGAAAAAAAAAACAACAACAAAAAGTATAGAAGCCCGAGACAACGAGAACAAAGCCCGCACAGTAGGCATATCCAAACGCCTACTTATCAAAAACCCCAATGGAACTAAAAAAACTCTCACATAATATGGGTAGAGTGGCACAAAAGACCCATAGGCAAAAAAAAAATGCAAGTAATCAATAAAATACATACAACAATAGAAAAGACACCCTAAGAAACATAGATAAAGTAAGCCAAGAACTAAACCATGAATGGTAAATGGTGACAGAACAAAAATAGCATGGTCGGAACATTAAGTTGTACAATTACCCAGACAAGAGTCAACAAAAAAAGCTAGGTCACCAAAACACGTAAAAAAGAAAGAGGACAAAGTTATGCAAACAAAACTAACAAACATAATTGTCATATGGGTCCAGATAAGACTAAATATGCATTACGAAAATTAAGATCTAGTTGCAAAAAAACGGAGTAAACAAAGACAGATGCATTAACATAGGTAAGAAGGCAATCCATACCCGCACATACATCATCGCGCAACTAGTACCAAATTCCAAGGAAAAAAACAAGAATGAAAACAACACCTTTATTACACCAAATCCCCAGCCAGCTCAGGCACCGCCAACCCAATCATTTTATATTAACTGACACAAACCACATAATAAATTCCAATCCTATAAATTGTCATACCAATCACATGCATAAAAAAAATATCTAAAGATACAAAATCAGTTCTAAGAATCAATAAAACCAAAGAGCCCCTAATCGATCCCTACGGATCCTTTAATTATAGCGGGGATACAAATCTCAAGATACTAACGAGATCAGTTACGAGAGCACAAGATCGACCCAAACAACCAGCCTCTGGACCCGGTCCGGCCACTCCTCGAACCCCCCCAACAACAACCCCGCCACACCATGCCAGCTTCTTAGAAAAGAACACAGAGAGCACACAAAAAATAGGCTACAAAATAGTACAACCACAAAAAACCGAAAAACGCCTACAGTTAAGTAGGATCGCAAAATTACAAATAGAAAACCAGCAACAAAGCATAGACCCACCCCATTATTAGCCTGCATTAGAAGCATAATCAAAAATAGATGAACAAAAAAAGAAAAACGAAGAAACATGGAAAAAATACTCAAAATAAAAGCAGGAAATAGGTGGAAGTCAACAAAATAAATACAATAAACTCAAATGGCACAAACAGCAATGACAAATACAACAAACTCCAATAAAAAAAACTCAGAACCAGTTTAAAGACAAAAAACAGAGAACACACCACCAGACATGTCACGATCCGCACAGAAAATGCCCCACTCCTGTAAAAAAACCCGATCGACTCCTCCCGTACCCTAACGGCAATGCAACAAAAACTAAATCAATGATAAACAATCAAAAAATCATAATCAAAGCATTAAGCAAAAAATAGACCCCCAAGTTAGTCCACCGCCTTCCCAGTTCACCCAAAACATTCCTCACGACTCAACTTCAACTGACAGTACTTCTTAACCCAAAACCACCCTGAGAGATCGACCCCTCAGGCCAACCGAATGCACCAGCCCCCCAGCAAATCACCGCGTCAGACCCCCCACGACCCCGCCATAAGCAACTTTGAAGAGGCAGGTGCCATTACCTCCCCTACCATCCCCCCCTCAATTTAATTTTCAAAGCGGAATGTGGTCTCAGGCCTACTTCCCCCCCCAACACTATACACGCACGCAAAAAAACAAAAACAATTAACAACGCAGAGAGCCACCACAAGCAATGAAAACACCACACATAATCCAACCCTGATATCTAACAAACATACATCAGTTTTCAAAAAGAAAAGGTAATGCATAAAACGATTTAAGAACATCAACACAAACAACCACCCACAACAACGAAATTATGAAGTAGGATAATATATCTAATTACCATAATTTCAAAAGGCACCAAAACCTGACGCATATGCAAGTTAGAACCTCCAAGACGAAAAGCACATACAATAATTTTATACCAGGGAAAGTAAAAGTTAAAGCATCAAAAATTATTCACAATGAATAATCCTTAAAGAAAATTGCAAGAACCAAAGTATAACAACTGATACGCACCTCAAAGCATCATGCTCGAAGCACGCCACACCGCCAGATTGCATTTACACTGCTCCAATGCACACTTTGCCCGCCCTCCCTCACAATCCCAACGAAAACAGCACTGTACAGATATACAAGAATGGAAGCATTAAAACAATAACATGCACCAAAAAAAAAACACCCAAGCAAAGCAGAGAATAGCAGAAAAAGAAAAACATGAGTGCGAGGAAGGAAGTATGATGACAACTTTCATCTTGAAAAACACCAAACATCAAAACACTACAAGCAACTCCACCCGCTATCTGAAATCATCACATTTCCTAACACCCATAGCACCCACCAGACCAATCACAAAAATAGCACATAAACAAGAAAAGCAGATGGTACCACACCATCCCGAACCTACATTACAGTTACAAATAAATAAGTCAGCGCCCGCATTCACAAATCCCAACCAGAAATACGAAATCCAAAGTCAAAAATTTCCCTGGCACTAACCTCCCTCCCTCCGCTCTGGCCGCCGCACACAGGCACGTCAGCGAGAAGCATGCGAGAAAAAATATATTAAAACTACAAACACAAGACGAGATCAAAACAGAATAAAGAGCA
>CALYLW010000877.1:257503-293769 GCA_944989445.1 Ampullaceana balthica | reverse complement strand
TTTTTTTTTAAATTAATAATTTTGAACTTCCAGCTATTAATAACATCCTATTTTAAACAAGAAATAATAAGTAATATTTAAAGATCAGTAATGTTTCATGTTAAAATGCGCCTATGTGTGTGTGTGTTTGTGTGTGCGTGCGTGTGTGTGCGCGCGCTCATGTGTGTGTGAGTGTGTGTAGTAATGTTTGTGTGTGTAGATAATTCTGCTTTTTGTCAGATAGATAAAATACAACATCACTGTTTTGTAAGCAATATTTGTAATTACAATTTGAAACATTTACACGTTGGCATCTTTCTTCACCGCATAAATGTTTCCAGTTACCCGTGGGTCTCGCGCGTTTGTTTAATTGTTTAAGATGCACGCCTTTAGCCGCATGCCGTAAGTTATACACATGGATTATACCTACCATATCTAACTCTGAAATCGGCCCCATAGAGCGTAGGCTGAGGTCAGCATTAACAACAACAGCTTCTCCTGTGAAGATGAAAAAAAAATCGATTTTTCACAACTGATGAAGGAAAATAATCATATTTTGTTATGTCTTACTGTTGAGCAGTACCTCCAAGAAAATCGAGCTGAGCTCTAGCTATACAGATGTTGTTAAAAGGGAAATATCAAATTAAAGTCTTAAAACATATTGTTTTTAAATCCTTTATATTAACTCGTGGTGTCTGCACCCTTGATTGCTTGAATGTTTGATTGCTTGATTGCTTGTCGCCAAAACTTTTGATCGATTTTTAACCCACTTCATCGTACGCTAGCGAGCTGAAATTTTACAGGCAGTTTCGTAACAATAATAAAAACAATGTATCAAAATTTAAGATCGATCGCATGTACCGTAATCAAATTATTAATTTTTTAGATTATTTTTTTTATTTCTATGTATCATGCTATTTTTTGAGATAGAGCGTCACGGTGCGTATTATATTGAACAACCTTTTTGTCACGCAATAAGGTGCGTATTTTATTGACTACTCTTTTTCTAAACATATTCCTGATCGGTGCGCATTATATTAAACATGTTTTACGACACAACTGCAATTTTGTATTTCTGGATGGTCTGGCGCTGCGTATTATAATGAACATTCCTTTAGTTACGTCTCGTACATAAAGGATTTATAGTGAAAAACTTGTTTTTTTACGGGTTTTGTTTTTTAAATCCTTTATATTAACTCGTGGTGTCTGCACCCTTGATTCCTTTGAACCCTGGCACCCTTGTCGCCAAAACTTTGGATCAATTTTTAACCCACTTTCTCGTAAGCTAGCGAGTTGAAATTTTGCAGTCAGTTTCGTACCGATGATAAAAACAATGTATCAAAATTTCAGATCGATCACATGTACCGTAATTGAATTATTGATTTTTTAGATTATTTTATTTATTCCTATGTATCATGATATTTTTTTAGATCGAGTGTAAGGGTGCGCATTATATTGAACAACCTTTCTGTCGCGCAATAAGGTGCGTATTTTATTGACAACACTTTTTATAAACATATTCCTGATCGGTGCGCATTATATTAAACATGTTTTACGACACAAGTACAATTTTGTATTTTTGGATGGTCTTGCGCTGCGTATTATAATGAACATTCTTTTAGTTACTTCTCGTACATAAGGGATATATAGTAAAAAAAACTTGTTTTTTTTAACGTTTTTTAAAAATATTTTAATGTTTATAAAAGGTTTAAAATAATTGCCAAACCAACTGTATTAACTTTTATTCACTTAAATGTCAATATAAATGTTTCTTAATACTACGCAGTGGCTAGACACGGCAGAAACTTTGGTTAAAAGTTTAACTCTGGGTTAAGATAGGCTAATATTCTTGCCATCTTTCCACTCTTTGAAATAAAGTTTCGTGTGTAATTTAGTAACAGGATTTTATTGTGACACTTTTAGAGCCAGTGATAGAAAATCTTAAATATCAAGAATTTCTTTACTGGGTTATCACACGATAAATACACGCAGGGCAGATATAGGTTTGAATTGTAAAAAGTCGTATTTCTACATAGGGTTTTTTGCCTTCTTGTAAAAGATTGAGGTACACACGAAAATAGACCTTACAGAGGTAATCAACATTTAGCAGCAAAACGTTTCTCGTAGGTTGAGAGGACCCGGTCTGACGACAATAATTTCAGCAGCCAAGGGTCAAACCTACACAGCCTATAATCTCTGGCCAGAATAACCCGACTCGTGCCGATCACAATGGTCCATTTATTTTACTTTGGGGGAAAGCGCTGACCATCCCCTGCCTGTGTATTCAGTATAATAAGATATCACAAAGCGGGCGTCTGGTCAAAAGCCAATATTAACTCCCCTTCGCCAAATATTTGCCGGGGAAGTTAATTTACTTGCCTTCATATCCAACCACGTTGCTCTTTTTAATTTTTCTTTTTTAAAGAAAGATATTTCCACTTGGTTATTTTCTCTTATGCACAACGAACCTTGCGTTCTTAAAAAAAATATTTAACGTAGTGATTTGCCGTCACGGATTTTTTAAACTTATTATTTTGTTTTACTTTTAAGAAGGATAAAAAATAAAACATTGGAATAATCTAATACAGTGGTCTCCAAACTTTTCTGCCAGCGGGCCGCATGAACTGTCAAACAGCAGTTTGGGGGCCGACTACAAACAGTTTTGTGGTAAACTACAGGTAAAAATAGTATCTTTCTTTTTGGAGATTAAAAGGTCTCCAGGGGCCGGATGAGAGGGCCGTAGTTTGGAGACCCCTGATCTAATATAACGTGTACTTTGTAAGGTGCGATGAAGTCTAAAGATAAAAAAAAATCTTTTGCTCAAAACTAACACGGCATGGGCTTAGCATGAACACCATTTCATAGTGTGCTTCTGATTAGTGGACGATTGTTAAAGAGCACGACATTGAATTGTCAAAGGATTTCTGTTACATTGTTGATTACATAACAAATCATGTGATTAATAAATTTTTGGAATCATTAAAACATAGATTCTAACAATTTTAAGAGCGGAATCATTTCAAAACTTTAGTTTTAAAAGATAAATGTATGCATTCTATCATTGCTTTGAATTTTTTATTATGAATTCGTAGGTACACTTGCTTAAAAACCAAGTTTTTTTTTAAAGAGATGAGTAAGACTGAATACTATAATCACATTGACCTTGTCATATTTGTTTTTAATTTTAACTTTTGTTGTTGTTTTTTTCTTTAATGTTACGAAAACCTGAAAATGTTTTATATCATATTTCTTTCATACATGTCAGTGTTTAGCATAAAATAAAATTTGGTATGTTCCTAACTTTAACTACTTTTATTGTAATATATCACAAAGTATTTAACTACAATTGAAATTCTAATTAAAAATTTACGAATTTTTGCAACAAAATGTACTTCATAAAAGAAATACATATAGAATAGGTTTAGGGAATTATCAATTTTTAATAAACGTTATTATATTTCAGCATTGAGTTTTTATTAAAGTTTGTTGGTTATTTCGTAACTTTTTTTCATCTCATCGATTCGTCAGTCTGTCCTTCAGGAATTTCTTGAGTGATACTAATTCATATGTATTAATTATATATTTTTTTTTAAATTATGCATTAAAACAGACGGTTTACTCCGATGAAAAATGATATTAGCGAAATAATAAATTCCAAATCATTGTGTATGCGCAATATTTGTTTGTTTTACAAATTTCCACAACATTCCTGACACCATGGTTCTATTGATGCGGTAAAATATGATGTTTTGAGAGCATTAGCTCATCTTCTTTTTGAAATCTTTCAACGAAACTGAATGGGCAACTTTTCCGATGAAATTGTGTCAGTTAGTGAACTGACTTAAGCCTAAAAAATTAAGATACAAGTATTAGGTACATGGGAAACAAACTTCAAATTGTTAAAAATTTAAATAAAATTATTTTAATGTGTCATATCATATATGTAGATTTTTCTAAAGCATATTGAATCTTTAAGTTGCTTTTTTAAGACGAAGATTTGAAGGGGAAAAAAGATCGGAAGATAATGATAAACTTGATAGAATAAGACAATTAGTCCCTGATAAACGAACAATCAACAACACAAAATTCTAAAATAGATATTTCAAATAGATACTATGACTCAATTCGATTCATAATAAGACATGATACAATATATGTCGCTTAAATTTTGTTTTAAAAAAATTAAAGTCGTTTAAAAACTGTTTTGAAAACAAAATCGAATTTTCCCGCACTTAAATGCTGAATTGTCTAAGTATTTATTTTTATTTTATGAAAACTATGTACGAGTACTGTACGACCAAAAATTTCGAGACACATTCAAACACCCGAAAGCTCTCACAATTTCTATACGTCACCTTAATGTCGTAATGTGCGGATCGGTTAAAAGGAATGAACGTACGTCATCTTAAAGTCGTGATGTGATGTTTGGTTAGAGGGAATAAAATTACGTCATCTTAAAGTCGTGATGTGATGTTTGGTTAGAGGGAATAAAATTACGTCATCTTAATGTGGTAATGTGATATTTGGCTAGAAGGAATAAAATAACGACACCTTAATGTGGTAATGTAATGTTTGGTTAGAAGTAATAAAAGTTTGTCTATGGAAAGCAGGACAAACCACAAGTACGTGTCAGTGTTGTTCTCAAACAATCAATTCACACTTTTTCAACAAATGCAACTCTCCGGAAGTGCAAAGAAAACTTTTTTTTATATAGAACTGAAAGTTTCGTGCCTCGATAAACCACATTATTGTAACGATACAACTTTATATTTCTCTTTCTATGTAGGCGTTCTCACAGTAATTAATCTTGTGCACAATAATTCACTGAAGAATCCGTTTATCCAAAACAACTTTAATATACATATATATTGTACACACAAGAATCATTTGAGGTAATATAACGTGGAAATCTTGAGTTATTCACTATACATGCTTCCCTGTCGGAAGTCTACACACAACTGTTCGCCCAACACTTTCAACCAATAGAAATGCTCCTTTCTTCCCGCGTCTCTTGTACACGTGACCTTACGTCACAAAATTATGTTAATCAGATGTGACATTCACCCCCATCCTTCCAAAAAAATGTTTATGAAATACAACATTTTTTGGTCTTCATAAAATCAAATCAATCTATATCTATATTCAAGTTTCAAATATTTATCATCAATGAACATTCATTTTCTTACATTCAACTTCTGGATATAGAATCAATAAGAAAAAATCTGTAGGACTGCATCAGTCTAAACATAAGAAATAATGAGAAAAAATCTGTAGAACTGCAACAGTCTTAACATAAGAAATAATGAGAAAAAATCTGTAGAACTGCAACCGTCTACCTGTGCTGAAAAAATGAAAATGGACTTTTAAACACATCTGTAATTTTGTGTAATTAAAACATTTAAACACTCAATATTATTAAAATTAACTAATAATCCAATGGAATTCAAACACTGTTCCTTGTCCATTGTTTAACAAATAAAAATATTAATATAATTACAGTCTCTGTTTGTATCCTTTAGGAATTCACAGACTAATGTTAAAACAGTCTCTTATTTTATCATTTAATAATTCACAGAATGTCTTTTTAATAGTCTCTGGTTTTATCAGTTAGGAGTTCACAGAGTGTCTTTATTTATTGTCATTCTACTTAATATGTCTGCAACCACATTGTCCTTTCCCTTCACAGGTTTAATGTCAAATTTGTAGTCGGCTAATAGCATAGCCCAACGATTCACTTTGGCGTTGCTGATCTTCTTCTTGTTGAATGCAACAAGTGGTTTGTGGTCTGTTAGGAGAGTGAATGTTCTACCTAGAAGGTATTTTTGAAGTTTTTGTAGAGCCCACACTATGGCTAGACATTCTCTCTCTATGGTGCTGTAGTTACACTCTGTTTTGGTCAAGTTTCTGCTAAGATACTGTATAGGATGTAGGATACCATCATGTTCTTGCATGAGGCACGCTCCTAATGCAATGGACGATGCATCGGTAGAAACAATGAAAGGTTTGTCCCATTGAGGTGTAACTAAGATGGGTTTCTTCCTGAATGCCTCCTGAATGTTCTCTAATGCGTTGAGGCAATCTCCTGGAAATTTAAATTTTCTAATATCTTTGGTTTTTGTAACTTCTGTTAGTGGATGAACTATTTCTGCATAATTTGCAATAAAAGGTCTGTAAAAGTTACATAGTCCTAGCAGGGCTTGCACTTGTTTTTTAGATTTTGGGACAGACAGATTAAATATCTTGTTTTCATTTTCTGCAGTGGGAGTGACTGCACCGCCTCCTATTCTGTATCCCAAAAAATCTATATACTTCTTTCCAATGTTGATCTTTTCTGGTGAGATTGTCACATTATGTTTCTTGAGTCTATCCAGTACAGCTTCAAGTGTATGGATATGTGATTCCCAATCTTTAGTGTGGATGCATATATCGTCGACATAATGTACCACATTTGGAATTCCTTTTAGCATCACTTTCATAAATCTGCTAAAAGTGGCTGTACTGTTGACCAGTCAAAATGGCATTACTAACCATTCATACACCTCATCCATGGCTATGAATGCAGTGTATTTTATAGAATCAGGATCCATGTTAATCTGCCAAAAACCTCTGTTTAAGTCAAATGTAGTGAATTCTGGAAGTACCAATTATGTCTATAATGTCTCTTGGGTCTCCAATAGGTTCATGGTCCAATTTTGTAATATTATTCAACTGTCTGTAGTCACAGCACAGTCGAATCTTTCCATTCTTCTTTTTTACTATGACAGTTGGTGAGGTATAGTTAGCTTCAACTGCTTTTCTTATTTTGTTTTCTTTAAGTAGGTAGTCAATTTCTTGTCTTACTGTGTCTCTATGTGCCATTGGAATAGGGTATACTTTGGTCTTGAAGGGTTCATGTTCCAAAACTTGTATCTTGTGAGTCACAGTTTTTGTGTTGCCTGTTTCTTTTGTAATGACACGTTTGTATTTTTGAAAAATTTTGATCACTTTGTGTTTCATATTATCTGGTATGTCAGATGATATTTTTTCACTGTCAAGACTGTTCATTTTCATTGCATTGTCATTTTCATCATTTACCTTGATGATGACATTAACAGTTTGCTTTCCTTCTTTATTGTCATCATATGTTCTTAGTTTGTCAATATGTAATTTTTTCACATGTCCTTTGATATTGACACTATATGTGACATCACTAAGTTTCTCTTCAATTTTGTATGGACCTTCCCATGTGATTTTATTCTTTGTGTTTGGTAAGCATACTAGGACTTGTTGTTCAGGCTCAAATGTTCTCAAATGTCTGTGTCTATTTGTGATTTCTCTATGTCTTGTACTTTGCTTGATTAGTCTTTGCTTTGCTGCTTCAATACTGTAAAGTATTTTATCTCTAGTGTCTGACATCAGCTGATATCTGTCCTGTATGGCATCTTGTTTACTTATAAGCCTTTCTTTGAAATTCTTTAAGGGACTTGCAGGGTTTTGGCCAAACATTAACTCAAAAGGACTAAAGCCAGTGCTTTCATGTTTGCTGCTGTTGTATGCAAACAGTACTAAGGGTACATATTCATGCCATCTGTCCTCATGGTCTACTGTCACCTTTAATAGCATATTCTTTTTGGTTTTGTTTAGTCTTTCAATCACTCCATTTGACTGTGGATGATACACTGTGCTGTGTACTTGTGTAATGTTTAACATTTTCATAATGGCTTGTGTCATCTGACCCTTGAATTGGCTGCCATTGTCCGACAGAAGTGTTTGAGGGAAACCATATCTGCTAAAAACATTGAGTAATGCGTTGCATATATTTTCTGCATCTATTCGCTTCAGTGGGATAGCTTCACCCCATCTGGTGGCTATGTCCACTATGGTTAGAGCATACATATGTTTCTTCTTTGACATCTTTTTGAATGGTCCTATCAGGTCTATAGCGATTTTCTCGAATAAAAAGTTTGCCTTGTCAGATGATTGTATGGGTGCTGTGTGCCTCCCATCTTTGGGATTATGTCGTAGACACACTGTACATGCCTTGATGTATTCTTTTATCTGCCTTGCCATTTTAGGCCAGTAAAAGTTTTCTGCTATTGTAGTAATTGTTTTCATGGCGCCCATATGTCCACCTAAAGGACTGTCATGTGTCATTTTGATAATGGTTTCCTGTAACTTTTTGGGAAGAACCACTCTTTTGCACGTACCTTCCTGTGCAATGTTTATTAATATGCCTTTATCTAGTTTGTAATTTTTGTTGTGGCCTGTTTCATTGTCTTTGATAAGTTTCATTTTTATTTCTCTGATTGTGTTGTCTTCTTCTTGTAGTTGTTTGAACTCTTGTTTGGACATCAGTTGGCTTCCTATTTCAAGTTTCTCATCAACTTCAATGTCTGTGATCTCTTTTCTTTTTGTGGTGGCTCTTGTTTGTACAGTAGCACATACTTGATGGTTGTTGTCATGCCAGGCCTTGTATACTTCATCAGTATTGTCCACCACACCTTCAATGTTCCCTATAATAAGATCACAAATGGCGTCTTGTAAGACTCTGGCTCTAACTTTACCATGAAACCAGGGTGAGTTGATGGTGAAAATTGCAGTTGGACACTCTCTCTTTGTGCCATCAGCCATTATCAGTGTGTCTTTTTTCCCATCATACTCTTCTTCTTTCACCATCTTATCACGGACTACAATTATTGTGCACCCAGTGTCACGAAGACACATACACTTTCGATCATTGATGTACACTGGGTAACATTTCAGTGTGCCATGATCCTTGATAGTGGCCACAGTACTACTAGATTGTGATTCTTCTTGTTTCATTTTTCCTTTATTATCTCCCTCTTGGTAGTCATTCCTTCTCCAGGGCTGATCATGATTTCTGTATCTGGAGTCATGATTGTATCTGCCTCTCCATGATCTTCTACCTTTGCTTTCAAAATGACCTTGTCTTGACCTTTCTTCTGTTTTCTTTCTTATAGGGCTGCCATTAGGTGACACCCTATTTGGTTGTCCTTTATTGTGGTAACACTGCTTCGCCATATGTCCTGGCTTGTTACAGTACCAACAAATAGTTTGTCTGTTGCCTTGGTTTGGCAGACTCTGGTTTCTCACAACTTGCCTTTTTTCTTGACTTTTAATTTGTATAGCTGCAAATATGTCTTGTCTCTTATCCATTTCCACATTCGGATGAGAGTCTTTGAATGTTCGTAATGCATTTGTTAGCTCTGCTTGAGTACGAACTTTCTTGTCAGTCAAATATGTGAATAGGGTTGGTGTTGCATTTTCTAAAAACTTGTCAATTAACACCATGTCTATTATGGCCTTTGGATTGCTCGTATCTATTGCTGTCAGTTCCAGCCATTTTGTTAGTTTGACTTGTGCTTCATGTACTATGATCTGTGGATCTTTGTCCATCTTGATTCTCATTTCATGAAGTTCTCTTCTATAATCATTTTCTGACTTTCCAAAATGACACAGAAGTGCCTTTTTGACATTCTTATATATGCTTTTGTCTTCTTTGGCTATACTGTTATAAGCTCCAAATGCTTCTCCAGTTAATTGAGTCATCAGTTGTGCTGGCCAATCTTCTTCATTATAGCCTTTCATAGCCATTATGGATTCGAAATAATCCAGATAAACATCCATTTTTTCTTTTTGGCTATCATATTTTCTTACTTTGATAGTATCCCTTGGTGCTGAACTTCTATTTGTTTCATCACCAGGATTGTGGCCTTTACTCCCTAGCTCAATTTGTAATTTTAAGGTGTCTTGTTTCATTTTTTCAAGTTCTCTTTCACTTATGAGTTTTTGCATCTCTTCTTCATTAGCAATTCTTGCTTTTTCTTCAGCCTCTCTTTGATTTTCTTTTTCTTCAGCTTTTCTTCGCTGTTCTTTTTCTTCAGCAATTCTTGCTTTTTCTTCAGCAATTCTTGCTTTTTCTTCAGCTTCTCTTTGATTTTCTTTTTCTTCAGCTTTTCTTCGCTGTTCTTTTTCTTCAGCTATTATTGCTTTTTCTTCTTCTTCAGCTTTTCTTCGCTGTTCTTTTTCTTCAGCTATTCTTTGATTTTCTTTTTCTTCAGCTACTTTTTCTTCAATGAAATCTCTCATTTCTTTTCCTTTTAGTCCCATCTCTTTAGCTATGGCGGTGAATCTTTCGTAGTAATCCATGTTTTGTTTGATTGAATAATATGAATCTAGCAATTCGGTAAGGAATGTATGTATATATATTGATAAATTTATAAATCGTCCAAATGAAAAATCTTGAATTCAAAAATGTTAAGTTCAAATAAGTGACACGTCTAAACCATGAAATCTAGTTATTGACAAGGTGAGACAACAAAAGAATCCTCACACGGGATCTTTAGTATCATTTATATATACGCTCCCTCAGATTGACAAAATATATTAAATGGTCCGATCGTTTTGAATAAAAGTCACTTGGTTAAAATTTCAATTTTTGAGTAGTTTTTAAACAATTTAGTTCACTCCATTAATCCAAAATTGCGATAATCAAACTCTTCACACAATGAATGGATAAGAATTCCGTTCCTTTATTTTATAATTCACACCAACACAGTTAATAGTCCATAGCTTCTCGGTTCGATGTTATGTTTACAAATATTTCCTGGAATCAACTAGCATTAAGCCTGTTGACGTCACGACCTATATATGTTCACCGTGTGTCACCATTCAGTAAGCCTACACGACCCAGATTCCAGTACTGTGTAGTATGCTTGTACTGTCGTCGAATGTGACGTAGAACCAACTAGTCTGATCCAGTTTTATACACTGCGGACACGTGCCGATTATGCCGCCATTTTGAAATCTTCTTGTATTTTCATTGAACCACAAAAGTTTATTCACAGCTTCTTACGAACTTGAATATTCAAAAAATACTATAGCTGTTATTATTTCTTATTTTAAAGAATACTTTCCTTTTTTTGGAAATATCCAATACTTATTTCCACGAAACCTCTTTCATTGTGTTCACATAGAACTTTTACTTCTGCCCCAATGTAACTATATAAATATGACTATGTCACACAATATTAATCTTAGGGCACTATTATCCGCTGAAGAACTTTGTTTATACACAAATCACTTTAATATACATATATATTGTACACATAAGAATCATTTGAGGTAATATAACGTGGAAATCTTGAGTTATTCACTATACATGCTTCCCTGTCGGAAGTCTACACACAACTGTTCGCCCAACACTTTCAACCAATAGAAATGCTCCTTTCTTCCCGCGTCTCTTGTACACGTGACCTTACGTCACAAAATTATGTTAATCAGATGTGACAATTATCTCTGATTTAAATAATTTTAAGCCAAGATTCCAACTCGTGAGAGACTTTATTGATCGTCGATGTAAAACGCAGTCACGGGCTTTAAAGTCACGCCAGTAAGAAACATCGTGCATGCCATTAATGCACACAATGTAAAATTTAGGCAACGCATCGTTTATTCGTAGCCGCTGTAGAAAATATCATTTTGTGATTTTAAATAATATCACACTTAAATAATATCATACTATCTCGTTAAAGAATCAGAATAATACGGGTTTCAGTTGTACAAGTCGCATCGTGAACATCACCCTTTATGGAAATTGTAGAATCCACTCACAGAGGGGACAGGTTTCACCTGTGTACAGCGTTTCAGAGAAGACACATTATTAAGAGTTAAGACTGTACGCTGTACGCCCACTCTCTTCCTGTCCATCAGTCTAAGAGCGCTCTCTTAAAGAAAAAAATCATAAACCTGCAATAGCCCACAGACACACGTGGGAGGTTATCAGAATTCACTGAAGCGTGATTGTAGACAAATAGTCTGACACTATTTCCGTTTCTTTAGGACACGACCAGGTCACCTAACCAAACCTCGTAGTCAACTGACTGATAAATCACTATCACTGTCGGAAGTTGAGGGAATAAACAACCATTACTGCCTGCCTGCGTGTTGATTTATTTTGTGTGAGGAAAACGGCTTTCTCAGTCAGGTCGGAATTTTTTGGCTGTATTTTTTTCAGGTGTTCTATTACAATAAAACAAACACATTTAATAGTTCTTAGACCTAGTAATTATAAATTTTAATTAAAAAAATAAGATCAACTTACATAACAATGTTTGGAAAATAATCATGCATATACATATTGAAACAATTTAAAAATATTGAGGCAATCAACCATCATTAGAGGAAAGTAATTTTTAACTCATGGTATTTAGGATGTACTTAACTTTAAATTTAACAGTAAATACTTTTAAGTAAATTTAACAGTAAAAGGCTTTTTTTCAGAATTGGAATAGCGTAGATGAAAATCAATTGACTTGACTAATGCGGCTCAACTCGCTACATGTAAAACTAACCAATTATCACTTCAAAGTATTATCTCACAAATGAGAACAAGGGGAAATAATAAAACGATCGCGTGCGGCTCATCCTGTGGGTTATTTTAACAACACTGGGGAGTCGAACGGCACGCGGAAAATTGGGAATCTCTGGTCGATGAAGATGTTACAGTGATCTAACCCAACTGTCGCCCTGCAGGCTTAGTACCGCAGTAACGGTCACTTCCAAGCGATTCCCTTTAGATATAAACCACTAACGGGAGACTCGGATTGAATTAGTCCATCCATCATAACGGAACAATTTGCCAGCATCCTCAATACCTCTTCAATCATGCAGATTGCACTGTCACACTCACGATCTTGTTTCAGTTTGAGTACATTCATTCCTGTAACACTCATTGTTACACACATCATCTTAAAATTTGAAACATTATGTTTATTATTTTATGTAATAGAATGTTCATATATCCTCTAAGGCTCACTCTTATAATAAGGTGTCTTAGAATATCTGACTTTGAAAGACATTTATGATGGAAAAATAGCGTATTATTCACACTTTGGTTCAGTCCGATTCATCCTTATACCATACTTTCAATTTTCTCAATAATGGAGAATAACCTTGTTAAACGTTAAATAAAGTCTATTATATTCAAGATTTATATATTTCACCCAAAACAAGTAAACGTAAAAAAATGTTAGTTATTTTATTTTATTTTAAAATATTTTTTTTATAATAATCTTGAATGCTATGAAATGAAATACTAAAATAAATCTTAATGTCTCTTAAAGAGTCCTGGTTATTTTTATCCTTCATTGGACTAAATTCTGTACCGATATATAAATAAAGAACGAGATTTCAGCGAGAAATGGGATCAATCAGTGAAAGGGATCTGATCGTAAAATGACAATTCTGCCATCTAAAGGAGGCCGTCTAAACATGGAGTCGTATTTGTGAATTGGGCTCTATCAAGGTTTCGGAATGTTTTAAATATCATATTAATGTGGTAGGTGAGAATTTCTCTTATATAACCCATTCAGGAATGGATCATACCATGAATGAGATGCCTATCTAATAAGGAAACGAGGTATAATCGGGGTAACGAGATCTATGGGATAATTAAGTAATTTAAGTTAATTTGCTTTTTTTTTAAATTGCTGGCATGATTTTGTTATTTTTCAGCCTTAACTTAGTTAATGTTAGCTAAAAGGCTATATATATATATAATTACTCGATTAACCGTTAAACTTTTTAACGATTAATTTTTTTTAACGATTAATCGACCCACCACTTATAAATGTACTGGCAGTCAAAAAGTAAAATATTTCGGCCGGTAAATATAAACAAATTTCCGGACTATTACACGAACATTTTTGTTTTATAAACTATTCACTTAGGTGATTTTTCAAAATGTTAATTAAGCTTGTTTCCATTGAGAGAAATCGTTTGCCTACCACGCAATGTTCCCTCTAAGTTTAAGCTCGTTATTTCGTGTGGAAAGTTTTTAAAAAATCTCGTGTGCAAAGTTGCACAACGTACATATTTTGTGCAAAATTTTACAAAATTTTCTGCGCGGTGATTCTAAACGCCTGCGTTGCGTCGGTAAAATATCTGCGCAGCGGCGCTGCTTAAAGGGAACATTGCTTCCACGGTTCTAATACTTCGCTTACATATCACCTGCAAACCAAACATCACCTACAGTATCAGAAACTTCAAATGAGACAATTTAAAGCTATGTAAACGATTGTTCAGCTCGGTTGGTTATATTGTCAATAAGACCAGCTCATCCCTTGAACACATTCCAGTGTTATTTCGATTTTCAACAAGTACGTTTAATAAATGTTACTTATGACACCATAAATTTCAATTTTTGGCTTTAATCGAAATTAACGATTAATTTATCGTTAATTTGTCAAAGTTAACGATTAATTATAAATTAATCGATAACAGCCCTTATATACATATATATATATATATATATATATATATATATATATATATATATATATAGCTCTTACTTGAGAAGACAGCCAATATCTTAGTATATTGTTCATTTATAGAACTTTTAAACAAATGTATAGCAATAATATCGTTCATACGTACATAGAAACACGCGACACTTGACGTACTCACAAACTTAATTACCTTGACTAGATTATAACTTAGAACCATAGCATAGCGTTGAGCGTTAATGATAAAACCGTCCGAAATACTCTCCAAAACCGTCCGACACCCTTCTCTTTAATGGACTGGCAAACTTTGGTCTACTTATCATTGACTTGCGAAAAGAGTAAAGGACGCCAAACACGGTTTTCTCAAGTTATTTTCTCAAGGTCGTTGGTAAAATGACGAATTTCTGGTACATTTTAAAGGGGGGGGGGCGGGAATCCGAGAGTAAAACCACAAAAAAAACAGAAGTCGACTTCATGACACTAGTTGCATGCCAAAGACATTTTTTTTCCACATGAAACTTTCAGTCCATTGGTCGGAAGCATTTTTCTTTTTAAATCCTTTATATTAACTCGTGGTGTCTGGTTGTTTGATTGCTTGCTTGTCGGTCGCCAAAACTTTGGATCGATTTTTAACCCACTTTCTCGTAAGCTAGCGAGCTGAAATTTAGAAGGCAGTTTCATGGCGATGATAAAAAATATGTATCAAAATTTCAGATCGATCGCATGTACTGTAATTAAATTATTGAATTTTTAGATTATTTTATTTATTCCTATGAATCATTTTATTTTTTAAGATAGAGTGTCGCGGTGCGTATTATATTGAACAACCTTTCTGACGCGCAATAAGGTGCGTATTTTATTGACAACACTTTTTATAAACATATTCCTGATCGGTGCGCATTATGTTAAACATGTTTTACGACACAACTGCAATTTTGTATTTTTGGATGGTCTTGCGCTGCGTATTATAATGAACATTCTCTTAGTTACGTCTCGTACATAAATGATTTATAGTGAAAAACTTGTTTTTTTACGGGTTTTTTTTATTACTCTGTTAAATATTATGCAATTAGATCTGTAAGTTATTATAAGGATTTGGACTGAAATAAAGCTTTAGACTAGAATGCAAGAAAAACTATTTTCCAACGCAATCTTACATAACTTTTAGCTGTAGTATATTTTTCACTTTCTGCATTTAAAAAATATTAGATCATGTCAGACAACTGAATAATATGATAGAGTAATAATAATATTATATCAAGCGTAGGACGCAAAAATCTTCTGCTTAAAATGAGCGCCCTTAACAGATAACATACTTTATAACTACTAATAAATTCATAGTCTGATAAATAATAAGACACAGTTTGGAAAAGTTGTCCATTAAAAATAACCCGTAAAAACAAAGTTGTTGACTATAAATCCCTTATATATGAGACATAACTAAAAGTATTGATTATGTTCAATATAACACGCAGTTTTCGACAGACCGCTGTGACATCTAGGGCTGGAGTGAACCTCCAGTGACACGTGGAGATCAACTATGGCAGACGCTACACATGCTGCATAGAGATACATAGAGATAAACTAAACATTCATTAATTTCATTACGGTATATTCGATCGATCTGAAAATTTGACACAATGCATTGCTAGGTGACACAAGTCTATCGTCAAAATTTCAACTCGATAGAATTATGGGAAATGGGTCATTTTTTACTTTTGTTTTTCCGCGGACATGCGGATGGGCGGGACCACCACAAGACGGTGAAGTTAATATAGGGGATTTTAAAAAATAATAAACGTCTATCAGAGAATGATTCCCAGAATGTTCCAGAATAATGTAAAATATTTTAACAAAGTTTATTGAAGGGAAATGAAATAGGAGCTTCCAGGCACACAAAAACGGTGGGTTTAGGATTTTTTTGTTTATACAGTAATTTAATATGATTGATAAAGGTGCAGTGAATCATGTTTAACCTATATCAATCCATCCAGTCGGTAGCTAACGTTTAAAATAATTTGTAGTTAGCTTATATAACAAAAATAAATACGATATTAAGATCCCTGGAGCCCAAAAATGCCCGATGCGATGTTCGAAATCCCCTTTAATCTGGATCACGATTCATATTTGTATCATTATTGGTCAAGATCCTGCAAAATCGAATGGGGAATAAAGTCTTAAACGTTTACGAAAAAGATTTTTTTGGGGCACTTGAGCCCTAAAGAATGGAAATTTTAATTCCCTTTAGTATTTAATATTTAAACATTATATTTGTATGTACCACATTTGGTCAAGATCCATCCATTTACCCAGGAGCCAAATTTTAAAAAAAATATTTTATTTAGCTCATATTAGAAAAAAAAACATTTTGTGCTCTGGGCCCTTAATCAGCGGGTATTGGGAGTTCAATCCCGTACTGTGTTTCAAAATGGGCCTTGGGGCCGTCCATAAAGTACGTATCGCTCCAGAGGGGGGAGGGGGTGTAAGAAAGTGTGACAGTTTGTGACAGGGGGGTCATGTGTGACGTCACGCTGTTTTATATTAAATTTGAATTATTTTGATGATAAAAAAACTAAATTTTTGATAGAAAGTGTGACGTACTTTTAGGGGGGGGGGTCCTAGATATGTGACAGCTTATGACAGGGGGGGGGAGTTAAAATGGTAAAAAATAGCGTGAAGTACTTTATGGACGGCCCCCTTGATTTTTTTGTGCACTAAGTTTGGTCTAGATCCATTCAACCAACCGGTTAACTTAAACGTATATATATATCTTAATGATGATGATTGTATGTGCTACATTTGGTCCAGACCCATCAAACCTTATAGAAACGTATGTGACACAAACCAACAAACCCAAAACTTTATTTTGTATATATAAAAGTAGCCTTAAGACTAACTGTGCCTTCCGACGGTCAACAATGTTTGTCATGTCGATGCGCACTATAATAACACTTCCTGTCTGACGTCGGTTGGCCTTTTTTTTCTACGTTAAACTTTCTCTTTCGGCGCGTATCTCTTACAACTGAGCATGCTTGCTGACCGCAGAGAATCACACAGTGTGTATTGCGGCTGTGCAACTCCAGGAGATATAATGAGTCAAAGTCCGGGCAGAACAAAGCAGATCTAATTTCAAAACCAAATAAAGCAGAATGTAACCACCGAGGCCAGATAGGCTATGTGAACATACTTTTCTATATGATATTAATCGTTTCCATATATCCCTTATTTTAATCTTCAAGGTGGTTAATACTTTTTAAAGAATATATTCCTCTACTAGTCAACTATAATTAATGTTGTATTTAAAATTTCAAGAGAATTGAAGCAAATATTGTTTTTACTCCCCTTCAGTACATTCCTGACTTTTTTTTGTAACATATAGAGAATTCGTTTCTTCATCTCTTACGATAAAGTCTTACGTATTGTTTAAAACAGAAAAGGAGGTATGTTTATAGAGGAGGAAAATGTTTTTGTTGTTTTTTTGTTGTAAATATAATGTTTTTCAGGAATGGCACACTATGCAACGTCTTTATTATTTAACGAATAGCAATAATACAATTTTTCAAGAGAGAAAATGGTAATTGTTAACTGAGCAGTCTATCACGGGGCCACCTAACTCCTGCAAGAACTAAACAAACTCATCTTCCTTACAAGCAGAAGCGTAACTGGGTTTTCCGCGCCCTTGGCTATTTCATTTTTTGCGCCCTTTGAAAAATAGGGCAAATTTACTAAATTATACGGAATAAATTGATCATTGAAGGATTAGCCCTCGGCGTCCTTGGCAACTGCGCCGATGCCAAGTCGTTGTTACACCTCTGCTTACAAGATTTTATACGAATAATAAACCCAGAGCAAGTAAAATAAAAATATTGTATCTACAAATTCCTTAATGTAAGGTCAATGAAGCTTACTCTAGATCCCTGTTCGCCTGTAATAGTTTGTTATACTTACTAATTATTGTCCTGTTGGGGAACCTTGCGATCTCTCTAGTGTATTACACTTATTTAATTAAAAGTGTGTGTGATATTGAGATGGTATAGTTGCCTTTCTTTTATTACCCACCAACATTTTCGACCAACCAAAACAAATAACTATTACATAATGTAGCTGATAGCTGAGTCTCCAACGGACTATTCAGCAGTTTAAAATACAGCCCGAAATTGATAATTTTTAAATGAAATCATTAGGGCTGATAACGATTAATTTAAATTTAATCGTTAAATTTTGAAAAAACTAAAGATTAATTAATCGTTAATTTCGATTAAAGTCAAAAATTAAAATTCATGATGTCATAAGTAGCACTTAATAAACGTTCTTGTTGAAAATCTAAATAAAATAGCAATGTCTCCTGGTCGTCCCAAAATGACATGGAGAAGGGAACTGGAGGCAGACACCAAAATGAGCGGGCACAGCTGGGGGAAGATAGAAAGATTGGCGCAGGACCGGGATGCCTGGATAACTCTTACGCATAAGACAAGAGTGTTGACATTATTTGGTTCAAGTGATTAGCTGGTCCAATTGACAATATAACCAGCCGAGCTGAACAATCATTCACATGGAACTGAGTTAACTGGTATGCACAAAATGGTCTTGACATGGAATGACATTATCGGATATCGGTGTTCATTAAGTTTCCACCATTGTAGAGGGTTAATGGATTCAGGAATTTTTTTCTCCACTTTGACACCCAGTAATTCATCAGAAGAGCTGTCGTTATTTTCTCTCTCTGAGTCAGACTCCATTACTACCATTAGCTTAACACGCTTTTCATTTGGTTTTATAAGTAGGCGAAGTGTTAGAGCCATGGCAGGCAAACTTTATCTACATATTGAACATTCCCGTCAGTCAATAGTTTAAAGCCAACATGTTCGTGTAATCGTCTTGAAATTTGTTATCATTTATAGGTCGCTATTTTTTTTTCTTTTTGACTTCCGTTTGTAAGTGATGGGTCTATTAATCGTTAAAAAATAATTTAATCGTTAAAATTTGTTAACGATTAATCGAGAAATTAATCTTTAATTTCCGCAGCCCTAGAAATCATGTTTTCATATTTATGCAGAATGTAATTTTACACGAAGTGAAATACAGGGCGACTTGAATTGCTCTATGGGTTCTCAGAAAGGAACGGAATGGAGAAGTGGGTAAAGGAAAAAAAACACTTTTTTTTATATCTCGATCTTTTAGCCGTTTGGCCACCTCCCCCTTCAATCTCGCACATGAAGCTGAAATTGTCCCCTGGGATCCGAGCCAGGGAATAGAAGGCATCAACACTCGATACATGTGTAGAACTTTGTCTCGTGTGTGCTTAAATCAATGGGGGCATTATTGGGCTAAGAGAAATAGAATGAAAATGTCTGTCTTGGAGATCAGTGTAACGCAACCTCTCGTGTTAGGTAATTGTTTCCCCGATTCACGAAACTCAATAACAACTGGACTGATCAGCGGTTATTGTTAAAAAAAAAGATATTGTTTAAAAATTTTGTGTTCGGTCTTTGGTGCCCTTTTCGTGTGAGAACTCTATGGAACCTTTGAATCGAGTTTAGAGACTCGTTTGAAATTTGGACGATGTTTAAATATGTCAAATTCTGTTCGCTTAAAGGTATATTCTAATATCAGCTCTCTATGCATCAGGAATGTTGACGAGCACAGGATGTTGTTTATTTATCTTTGCCTGCTCGTTGTGCTGTGATACAATCATGTTATTGCATTTCGTGTAGTGTCAGCGGAAACCGTCGTGGATAAATTGGTGTATTTGTGTCAAGCAATAATATATAATAATAATAATAATAATAATAAATTGCTAACTTTTTTATAGCGCTATTTCCCATCAAGGAGCCGGGCTCACAGCGCTTTACATGGAAATAATAACATACATATAATAATTTAAATATACATTCTTTTCATAATAACCACATAAATAACAGTACAATACACATAACAAAGTTAATCATTAAAAAGAAAGAGTGTTTCTTTAATTTTGAAAATAAATTTTGAAAAGATGCGTCTTAAGTGTAGTTTTTACCAGAACAAAAAACACATGCAGACCTACCAGGAATTCACTAAAGAACCATGTGTCCTTCAATTGAGGCCTTATTAACGTTTTGATAAGCAGCTCTATTGCTATCCAATTGACGTTTCGTAGATTTATGTTTGCTGCTGCCGTTGGCGTGTCCCTCGGAAATATAATGATTTTATTTTACATATCACTGTGTTTAAAATAACAGTAAAACTTTCTACATTTAATTAACTAATCAGTTTACTCTTTTTAAATGTGTTTCAAAATAACTGTGAAAGGATTTGTGGGGTGGAAGAATGACAATGATAACATTCCTTTTCCTTTTGTAATTTATTGCTATGTCGTGATTACATTTATTGGGAAATTTATATTTTCATTGAGTAATTAACTGGCTGGATATCAAAGTCAATAGTGCGTTCGTTTCACAAGCTGAGGGGCGTGGGTCGAGCCCACGTTAATGCTACAATAAATAAAGGTTAAAAAAAAATGATTTTTATAAACCACGTTTTTATAGTTGGACTAAAAAGAATAAAATAATTTAAAACTTGTAAGTTCAAGTACTTCGATTCCATATGACTAAAAACGTTGGGCGGGCGCTTATGAGGTTTAACATATGCAGTTCACTCATTCTCTCATTTATAGATCTCTCTTTTGCCTTCTAAATTAGAAATCTTTAATTTTTATACCAAACACCCGCCCCACGTTTTTAAATCCCTTATATTAACTTCGCGGCCGTCTCTCTCATCATCTCATCATCTCTGTCTTGGGCTGGGCGGGCGGAAAAAGAAAAGTCGAAAATGACCCACTTCCCGTGATTTGATCGAGCTGAAATTTGGCACACTGACCCGTCTGACCTAACAATGCATCGTATCAAAATTTCAGATCGATCGAACGTACCGTAATTAAATTAATGCATTTTTAGTTTATCTATATAAACTATATGTAGAGGTCACTATCGTTTACATTTTACGGGTCACTTGACTTCAGGCCAGCCACCGGTGTGAACACGTCTCGTGCTTAAACCAGGTAAAGCGGCGTGCTTTTGTTTACATTTGGCGTTTCACGGTGAACTTTCCCCAGTGATCGGTGACAAGACCTTTCCCCTCTCCTACCCCACCCCACCCTTTTTGGGTTAAAAGCAAAGGAGAGTAAAGACAGATTCAGTCTGTAGATATTTGTAAATACTTAAAGTTCTGTCTCATATATAAGGGATTTATAGTCAAAAACTTTGTTTTTACGGGTTTGTTTTTTAGTCATATTAAATCGAAGTCCTTGAACTTACAAGTTTTAAATCATTTTCTTCTTTTTAGTCCACTTGTAAAAACGTGGTTTTTAAAAATCCTTTTTTTACCTTTATTTATTTTATTCTTTTTAGTCCACTAATAAAAACTTTGTTTTTAACAATATTTTTTTACCTCTATTTATTTTACCAAACACCTCACAAGCGCCTGCCCAACGTTTTAAAAACATTGTGATGTGGTCACGGGGGGAACTCACGGATGTCAACAAAAGCCGACGGTACAGATGCTTATATATAGACTATAGATAAACTAAAAAGTTATATAATTTAATAACAGTACATTCGATAGATCTGAAATTTTAATACAATGCATTGTCATCCAAGATCTATCTGTGGTAAAATTTTCAGATCTCTAGGACCATCAGGAGTGGTTCAATTTTACGTTGGCAGATTTGAAAAAATATTGGAAAACCAACAAACAATGCCACAGGAACGAAAGCGAGTTAATGAAAACGTGTTAAAATAAAAATGTTGATGAATGACTATTGCTAAAAGTCCTCCGCTGACCTGGAGAGGAGATGGGCTCCTCCAGGTATACCAAGCCCCGAGAAAGTACTACTGGAAACATTAGAACTCCCTACGACCACGATGTTATGGGACACTAAAAAATAACTTAAACATTATTTTTATTAGATAGTCAATCCCAAAAAATCGTGTTATTTTAAAAACGCAACTTTAGAAAATGTATAAATTTCAAATAAGTTCTTAAAATGTTAAAAATTTACGTGAATCCAGCAATTTTGGCTTTAACCAATAGTAAAAATAAAAACAAATCGCACGTAAGTACGATCTGAAACAGTTATTGCCTAGAAAAGTATCAACTACACAGTCTTGTTATTCGCCGAATCCAGCTTTACAAGAATGGCTGGAGAATCAATCGGATTTGATCTCACTCTATTCCTCGTTGTCCTCTCTCTACTCCTACATCCATTTATCATGTTTGTCTTCTAACGCAACAAGTGTTCGGGTACTAAAACCTAAACATTTTAGGACCACTGACTTGGAATTCCTTGTCAAGGACACACACAATTTAGGAAATAATTAAAATGTTACAAAATGAACTGAAAAATAAGTTTTATTGATGGAGAGCGACTTGCAGTGAATTGACTGTTTACCAAGCATTATTACCCAAGCCACTTGCTAATCACTGACTCGTTTACTTTGCTTCATTCATCTAAGTCTTATTTTTTCTACCTTTTGTTTATTTTGTTATTACCTATAAACCTTCGCTATAATAGAAACCGGCACCAAATAAAAACAACACTATTAGAATTATTGTTGTTGTTATTATGATTATTGTTCTTATTATTTTATTTATTTTACAATAATAATGTTAACGGCAACAATATTAAGTATAATTAGTGTCGGGCGGTATAGGGAAACTTCCGAAGATAAGCAGATTTAATGTCTTACTTATATTTTTACAATCGTAAGTTATGAGTAAGCACAAAGTAAATAATCGTCTTTAAATAGTAAGTTTTGAGCTGACAGCAAATCAGCAATAACCCTATAATGGTAAGTTACGTGCTCTGTTGAGTTTGGTTTGTAAGTCTATTACAAACTCAATCATTCTTGTCTCACTTCTTCAACGCTTGTATTTTCGCTTCTCCCTGGGGATGATGGCAATGATGAGCACCCAAGTCAATTTCCTTTAACCTTAAAGTGAGACTGGTTCATCTTAAATCATTGGGACATGGCATGAGTAGAAGTAAATAACGTTTTATTTGGGTGGTTAAATCATGAACGACAAATAATAGTTAACAGCTACGGTGGATTAAAGGGGGGCTGAACGGGCTAAAGCCAGGGTGCCCCCGATGATTTATGGGGCCCCTAAAATTATTATTTTCTATAACAAAGGTGGGCAAAATGTGTGCATGAAGCCTTGAAAATATAAATAAATTAATAAAATCTCATCTACTTATCAAGAGAAAATGTCGAAGAGTGTGAAATACTAGAAATCGTCATCATTTGTAATAATATCTAGGGAAACCTAGCTTTAGAAAAACAATCGACTTCTATTTAGTTTGGAAAACTTACGACAAAAAACTTTGACATAGTAGAGCATAATTCAATAATCGAATTTGTAACCAACTTCCAAGTTAATACACTGTTTACGAGTTTCGACGCTTCGACCTACAGACAGACTGCAGTAAGAAGTAGATATTCGAATAAATATGTAATTAAATACTAGTAACGTATATACTCGTTCTAAAGCCGACTTTTTTTGGACAAAATCTAGGGGGAAATGTTGGGGTGGGGGGGGATGTTCGGCTTACGAGAGGGTCATGGATGATTTCTGTATGTACATTAAATATCGGTGTCCCTAATTAACCTGAATTGCATGTTGCGTTCCGTTATTAGCTAAATACCATTCATTCCTGTTGAGCGATTCATCAAGTTAATACCAATTAAGTCCCATACTGGATCAGGAATTGCCCAAATTATTTTTAATATTTTGGAAGAAATCGACATTCAATTTTCAAGATTGCCGTGGACAGTCATACGACAATGCTGCAAAGTATAAGTTGGAAGTAAAACTGAGTCCAGACTATCCTTCGTGAGAAGTGCAGTGTTGCTCATTATGTGCCGTCCACAGCTCATTCCCTTAATTTGGTTGGGGAAAGTGCAGCAGAAGGTTGTCCTGCTGCAACCAGATTTTTAAAAAAATTTTATTTACTTATTTTTTCATTCTGCAAAATCTTTATACCTGGCTTGTTGCATCTATTCATCGTTGGCAGGGTCTTCAAAAACAATCGAAAAGGTTACATGTTAACAAAGCCTTGTCTGACACAAGATGGTCAGCCCGACATGATGCTGTAAGATCTGTTAATAAATAATACCATGAGAATATTGCAGGACTGGAAGAATTGGCAACTGACGACACTCAGCCGCCTGACAGTCGACTTGAAGCATTTCTGAAGGAACTTGAACAACTGAAACTCTCTATTTTACTTGAAATTTGGGACACAATTTTAAAATGGTTTCAGAAAATGAATGCATCCCTTCAAGATACATTTCTTGAAATATGTTCTTGAGTTTGTTAAAATACAGCGTTCTGAATTTGATTTCTATGAAGAAAAAGGAAAGGATATGTCCGTGGAGAAAGAGTATAAACAATCTTCAATGTGATTAAAGAAAGAGAAAGTGCCATCTTGATGAAAAGACATCAACTGAAACAGTATTTTCTCCGAGACAAAAATTCAAGGTTGAGGTATTTCTGGTATTCATTGAAAAACTTTATCCAGTCCTACAACATCAGTTAGATGAATATAAAGGCATCCATGAGAAATGTGGCTTTCTTACAAACCTTACTGAGCTCAGCAATGATGCCATCCGAGGGGCAGCAGCCAAGATAATGGAAGAATATTCAAGTGATATCGAAGACTGCTTTCCTTCAGAATTAGTCTAATTTTTAGAACTCTTCAAAAAGTTTATTGTCCAGCCCCAGGGTCAGGAAAAGGAAGTAGCACAATGTGAAACTCAAAATAAATGCACAGAGCTAAAAATGTTGCTGTTTTTGAATGAGCTAAATTTTACACAGTCTTTTCCAAATTTACACATTGCACTTCGCATGTATCTCCCGTTGATGACATAAAAGTGCAGCTAAGAGCGATCATTTACAAAGTTTAAAAAAATAAATTATGAAATTAGACGTTGCATAGGACAAGAAAGTTACACAGTCTTATATTAGACTGCTAGTGATCATTTTATTTAAAATTACGCTTCCTGGACAGGGCCCCAGTTTGAATTGCAGCCAGGGGCCCCGAGCAGTCTTAATCCGCCCCTGGTTAACAGTTTTTAGATAATTTAAATATTGTATAATTAAACGATATAATTTGCAATTGTCACGCAAGTAAGTCAGTCTGTCCTGACGCTACTAATTTTAGAAAGCAGGGAAAACCAAATTACTGCACCAATGCATGAAAAGGTGTGTAAATTAAAAATGCCCTGTAAAAAAATATAATATTACGTCATTGTTTTCGCTCATATTTTAATTTTGGAAAAGGGATCAATGTAATAAAAACAACCCGTAAAAAACCAAGTTTTTGACTATAAATCCTTTACGTATGAGACGTAACTAAAAGAATGTTCATTATAACACGCAGCGCAAGACCATCCAAAAATACAAAATTGCAGTTGTGTCGTAAAACGTGTTTAATATAATGCGCACCGATCAGGAATAGGTTTATAAAAAGTGTTGTCAGTAAAATACGCACCTTATTGCGCGACAGAAAGGTTGTTCAATATAATACGCACCGCGACGCTCTATCTCAAAAAATAGCATGATACATAGGAGTAAATAAAATAATCTAAAAAATCAATAATTTAATTACGGTACATGCGATCGATCTGAAATTTTGATACATTGTTTTTATCATCGGTACAAAACTGCCTGCAAAATTTCAGCTCGCTATCTTGCGAGCAAGTGGGTTAAAAATCGATCAAAAGTTTTGGCGACAAGCAAGCAAGGTCGGTCGGCCGCAGACACCACGAGTTAATATAAAGGATTTAAAAAGAGGATTTGATGATGGTTAATTATAAAAAATTAAAAAAACGGGGCGCCTTAGGCGCCCTGCAACCCCTATTATAAAATACTTTGTGTACATTTCAGAAAGTTTAATGTGTCGTATTTATCAAACAAGGACAAGTTAGTTGGGCCTTTGAAAAAGGTCGGCGCCATAGGCGCCCTAAAAAAAATGCATTTTTTATAAAATAAATAGATTTCAGCTGAAAACTTCCGTCATTTTTGACGGGTGTACGCTAGTTAAATAGATTTACAAGATTGACGTAAACATTTTAAAAACAAGTAATGAAAACTCGAATGAGTATTTGAACGCAATTTCCAACAAAGAATTTACGTTTTTTTTTATTCAAGGGAAATCATTCTAGATTACATTAAAAGTCGATTCAAATAAGTAATTCTGAAACCAAACACAATATGACGTCATATTCCCTCACGCTGCGTCACACCAAGAATGTGTCAATATAATGCGCACCACACAACAGTCTTATCTTGTCTTATCTGTTACAGGCGCCCCTTCTATACAGAAAATTATTGCGTCCTACGCTTATCTATAGTTTGTGTTTAGTCCTGCATTCTTATTAGAATTTTAAATGTTGATAAAGAGTTTGTTTTCCTGATTTCTTCAGGCAACCCATCCACGCCCGAATACCGGACGGGAAGAATGAAAATTTGCATGTGTTTGTTCTTGCATATACGGGATAAGAAATGTGTTTTATCTTATGTCTATTTGATGGGTTGTATTAAATTATCTTTGTGTTGTATTTCTACATTATTTACTTAACTTTACTCTTGGTTCTTCTATCCTCTAGTGTTTCAAGGTTTAATGATTTAACTAATGGTGTTATTCCTGTCAGTTTTGAATATTCTCCAGTAATGAATCTGGTAGCTCTTTTTTTAATTTGTTCTAGTTTATATATGTTTTCTTTGTTGGATGGATCCCATACAGAAGATGCGTATTCTAGTACAGGTCTCACCAAGGTGAGGTAGCATTTTAGTTATATATCTCTATTACATTAGTAAAAGTTTCGTTTTATAAAGCCTAAGGTTTTGTTTGATTTTTTAATAACTTCATTGACATGGGGATTCCATGATAGTTTCTCATTTATTATGACTCCTAAGTATTTTGCATCTTTAGTTTGAGTTAGTTCTTTCCCATGAATGAAATATTTTGAATGTATGTGTTTTTTTTTCTTTGTTACTCTTAACAGTTGACACTTTTCTGGGTGGAAAGACATACTCCAGTTAGTTTACCATTTTAATAATTCATCTAGGTCTTTTTGTAAAATTTTGCTGTCTTGTTCTGATTGTCTAATTGTTCTATAGATATACAATCTTCAACAAATAGTCTAACTTTTGTTTCTGTTGAGATGTTGTTGGGTAAATCATTTATATAAATTAATTTTTTAAAAACCCGTAAAAAACGACGTTTTTTTACTATAAATCCTTTATGTACGAGACGTAACTAAAAGAATGTTTATTAAAATACGCAGTGCAAGACCATACCAAAAATACAAAAGTGTAGTTATGTCTCGTAAAACGTGTTTAATATAATGTGCACCGATCAGGAATATGTTTATAAACAGTGCTGCAAATGAAATTTGTCAACTTATGCTTCAGTTTAGCGTTTTTTTTTCTTTTATACACTTTCAGATTGCATATTTGTATGTTTAAAAAAAATAACATATTTAAAATTGGGACTCCTCCCCACAAGAGTTTTTTTTATTGTTATTTACATGTAATATTTTAATGCGTCTTATACTAATTTGGAATATAAGCAATATGCTTTTAATATAGAACTGGAAGGGGTGCTGACTTGACAATAATGAAAACGTTTATTAGAATTCCTAAAACGTGCATATTAAATTTTATATACGACTAGCAGACCCGTCGTGCGTTGCAACGATCTCAGTAAAAATGAACAAATTAAAAGAAACCAATGAGTGGTATGTTTAAAAACAATTCTGAAGAAACCTGCGTGGAAGTGTGAAAATAATTCCAAGTTTCATAGCAAACGGATGAATAAATTAATAATTAAATAGCGTACAAAAGAAGAAACGATATTTAGGGCCCCGGCCCCAAAATGAGTGATAATATAGTTTTTATTGCCATTGTACTCAAACTATATTCCTCAATATCGTGTAAAATTGAATAGGGAATACAATGATTAAAGTTCAGTAAAAAGACTTTGGGGTCCCCCAGCTCCGAAGGAATGGAAATTAAGAGTTCAGTGCCCTATAGTAATACAGGCTCTTAAGTTTTTATATTCTAAATTTGGTCAAAATCCAGTTATTTACTCATTATCTAACGGTTAAATTACTTTGTATATACCTAAAATAGGGGGGAAATAACATTAAGGTGCCCGCGGCCCATTCGGTGCAAGAGGTCAATTTCAAAAACCTGTTCATTTTAGTTCATTTTTATTGTGGCTATATTTCTCAAGATCTTTAAAAAGTAAATAGGAAAAATATCTTAAACATGTATGAAAAAAGACATTTGGGGCCCCCGGCCCCGAAGATATTGGCATTAGAATTTCAGTGTCTTTAGTATTTTAATATAGGCTACCAAGTTTTTGTATGCAAAGTTTGGTGAAGATCTATTCATTTACTAAGTAGCTAACGTAGAAACTAATTTTTATATAGCTCATTTAAGCAAAACATGACATTATGGGCCCCGGCGCCCCATGAGTGTTAAATTTCGAAAAAAGTTGCCAGTTATCATCCCGAGAGCATACTAAACAGTCTCAAAAAGGTTCATGACGATCGGGTCAATGGTTTAGTCAGCTATAAAGGGACATGCACACACACACACAGACACACAGAGACATATTTTGATTTTATATAAATATAGATATAGTGAAATAAAATGTCATAAAGGGGGCTCGGGCCTATTCGGTGTGAGATGTCAATTTCAAAAACCTTTTAATTTTAATTCAATTTCATCAGGGATATATTAATTAAGATCGTTAAAATGTGAATGGAAAAATATCTTAAACATATACGAAAAAAAGAAATTGGGGCCCCCGGCCCCGAATAAATCGACATAAAAAGTTCAGAAACTTTAAGTATTTTAATATGGGCTACCAAGTTTGTGTATACAAAGTTTGGTTAAGATCCAATCATTTACTCTGTAGCTAACGCATAAACTATTTTTTATATTGTTAAAAATTTTAATGGACATTAAAATATTAAACATTTACTAAAATAGACAATTTGGGCCCCCTGCCCCGTGGGAATTAAAATTAGGAGTTCAGTGCCCTAACGTAATAAAATATAGACCCTTGATTTTTTATATACTAAAATGGGTCAAGATACATTAATTTTCTCAGTATTTTAATCTAATACTAATTTTTATACAGCTAATATAAGCGGGGGAAAACGACATTTAGGTGCCCCCTGGGCCCATTTGGTGAAAGAAGTAAATTTCAAAAACTTTTTCATTTTAATTAAGTTTCCTCATAGATATATTCTTCAAGGTCCTGAAAAATTGAATGGGGGAAAATACATTAAACATATACGAAGAAAAGACATTTGGGACCCCTGGCCCGGTAGGAGTGGACATTTGAAGTTATGTTATAGTATTTTAATATGGGCTACCAAGTTTTTGGATTCAAATTTTGGTTAAGATCCATTCATTTACTCATTTTTTTTATATGTTTAACTAATTTTTATATATCATATATAACCACACAAAAAAGACATTAAGGGCCCCGGGGTCCCATTCTGTGCAAGATATAAAGTTCAACACACCTGTTCATTTCAATTTGTATAATAATTGATACATGTGTCATAATTTGTCAAGATTGTTAATGACTGAATGGTGAATAAAATGTTAAACCTTTAAGAAATGTTAATTTTTGGGCCCCCAAGACCCAAAGAAATGACTATTAGCAGTTTGTTGCCCTATAGTATTTTAATATTGGCTATCAAGTTGTCATATACAAAGTTTGGTTAAGATCCAACAATTTACACAGTAGCTAGCGCTTAAACTAATTTTTATATAGCTCATATAAGCAAAAAATGACATTATGGGCCCCCGGTGCCCCATGAGTGTTAAATTTAGAAAACAAAGTTGCCAGTTACCATCCCAGGTAGGTACTTAACAGTCTCCAAAAATTTCATGACGATCGGATGAATGGTTTAGTCAGCTATAAAGGTATGCACATACACACACACACACACACACACACACACACACACACAGACATACTTTTGATTTTTATATAATAGATATAAGAAAAAAAAGACATTTAGGGCCCCTGGGCCCATTTGGTGATAGATGTAAATTTCAAAAACCTTTTCATTTAATTAAGTTTCCTCATAGATATATTCCTCAAGATCGTGAAAAATTGAATGGGGGAAAATACATTAAACATATACGAAGAAAAGACATTGGGGGCCCCGGCCCCGAAGGAATGGACATTTGAAGTTATGTGCCCTGTAGTATTTTAATATGGGCTACCAAGTTTTTGTATTCAAATTTTGGTTTAGATCCATTCATTTACTCAGTAGCTAACGCATAAACTAATTTTTATATATCTTATATAAGCAAAAAAAGATATTAAGGGCCCCGGGGCCCAATCAGTACATGATATAAAGTTCAAAACCCCTGTTCATTTCAATTTGTATCATAATGGATACATGTGTCATTATTTGTCAAGATTGTTAATGACTGAATGGTGAATAAAATCTTAAACGTTTAAGAAATGTGAATTTTTGGGGCCCCAGCCCCAAAGGAATGACTATTTGCAGTTCAGTGCCCTATAGTATTTTAATATTGGCTATCAAGTTGTCATATACAAAGTTTGGTTAAGATCCAACAATTTACACAGTAGCTAGCGCTTAAACTAATTTTTATATAGCTCATATAAGCAAAAAATGACATTATGGGCCCCCGGTGCCCCATGAGTGTTAAATTTAGAAAACAAAGTTGCCAGTTACCATCCCAGGTAGGTACTTAACAGTCTCCAAAAATTTCATGACGATCGGATGAATGGTTTAGTCAGCTATAAAGGACATGCACACACACACACACACACACACACACACACACACACACAGACATACTTTGATTTATAAATCCTTTATATTAACTCGTGGTGTCTGCACCCTTGATTGCTTGATTGCTTGTCGCCAAAACTTTTGATCGATTTTAACGCACTTGATCGTAAGCTAGCGAGCTGAAATTTTGCAGGCAGTTTCGTACCGATAATAAAAACAATGTATCAAAATTTCAGATGCGATCGCATCTACCGTAATTAAATTATTGATTTTTTAGATTATTTTATTTATTCCTATGTATCATGATATTTTTTGAGATAGAGCGTCGCGGTGCGTATTATATACGAACACCCTTTCTGTCGCGCAATAAGGTGCGTATTTTATTGACAACTCTTTTTATAAACATATTCCTGATCGGTGCGCATTATATTAAACATGTTTTACGACACAACTGCAATTTTATATTTCTGGATGGTCTGGCGCTGCGTATTATAATGAACATTCTTTTAGTTACGTCTCGTACATAAAGGATTTATAGTGTAAAACTTGTTTTTTACGGGGGGGGGTATTATATATATATATATATTACCTGAAGATGTCACTTTTGACGGGTAATACACTAGTCAATATACATAATTTGCGATCTCTGTCTCGTCTGTCTGTCGTGTCTGTCAGTGACGCTACTAATTTTAGAAAGCAGCGCACCAAATTACTGCACAAAAAAAGAACTCTTTTGGTATGGCCGCATAAAATTGTTCAATAGGAAATAAATGAATAAAATAAAAATAAATAAAATAAATGAAAGTTCTGTATTACGCTATTTTTTAATCTGATGTGTATTTATTTTGAAAACTTCCGTCAATTTTGACGGGTGATACACTAGTTTATAATTATTTGCCGATATTTGGATGATGTTGATTAAAATTCGATCTACCTTATTTATTGTTAATGCATTTTATAAATAGCAGTTGAAAAGCGTTGGTCATATCCCTCGTGTATCTAAAATGTTGCGATTCAAGAATGCTCAAAACAATAAAGGGAAGGACAAACAAAACTGCTATAATTATCTTTACATGTTTTGTCGCACTAATACTATAGACTTCTAATAACAATTTTCTCTTCATCAAATTTAATTTTTTATCACATCACTAAGTAGCTGATTTATGATTTAGGGAAGTGGTCTTTATTTATTATTTATATACGTTAAATTTATATTTGGTTACAATAATATTAATACTACGAGGTAATCACCAAATCCTTTTGCTTTTAACTCCACATTGTCAAAATGACGCCAAAGTATCATATCATAAAAGAATTATAAATATTTATAGCAATGACGAAAGTTTATCCCTGGTAGATTCCCCAACAGTAGCAGATCAAATCCATACCAGATTTTACGTTCGTCCATTCAAAACTAGAAACGTATTTAAGCTGGTGGCAGCTTTGTCCATCGCAAATCTTCTCATGTTTACTTAACGTCTGAGTCTGGTCATTTCAAACAGTATTCATGACTAACCGTCACATATTTTTTCCTTCTTCTTTCTCAGCCCCGGTCACTGAGCCATCGATGTTGGTCTAATGTCGGACTCTTGCCTCCCGTCGCCGAGTCGTGTTACTCTGTTTGGCAGAACGTTAATTGAAATTTCGGGCTTGACCATGTCAGCGTAAAGGGATTTGAATTCAAAAGGATTTTTTAAAAAATGATGGTGAATAAATACTTCACATGATGTTTGGACCAGACTTATATTCAATGTTTTTTGTCTGACCATTGTTTGTTTTTTTAAATTATAGATGATTGAATTTACTGTCTGTTAACAGCCTGCAAGGCCTTTATAATTTACTAGACACCCCGTGGCGTAGCATACGCCGCAGACTTGCTAATGGAGAGTGCAAAGAAAGTGGAGAAAGAAAGGACACAAACTACAGCAGGAAGAAATCAAAACAACGAGAGTGAATGTCAGTTGGGGACGGGGAGAACTGTTGACTCATTGATGGTTTCGAGACATTCGCACTGTGGTTATCTACCTGCCCACCACCTTTACAACATTAGCTTGCCAACCATAAACTGTGATTGGCCGACCCTACCGATGGTCAGCCATGTTGGCAATAAAGGGGTAAAAGAACGGGCACAAACAGACATTTTAAAAATAAAAAAAAATAATGTTTTCGCTGGGGCTTTAATCCAGGACCTTCCCCTTATAAGGCGGACGTGATAACCAGTTCACTACGAATCTCACGTTATTCTGTGAAGGCACAATGCAAGTGAACGCAAGACAAGTGTTGGTCTTGAGACGTTGGCCGACCCCAGCGAGGGTCATTCGGCATGCTCGTTTGCACATACTCGCTTTGGTGAAGGGGGCGGGAGGGAGGGTTAGAGAGTAGGCGTTCGTGCGTGCGTGGTGTCCCGCATGGTTGGGCGACGTAGAGAATTATATCTCGAGACATTGGTCGACCCCAGCGAGGGTCTTTCGTCATGCTCGTTTGCACATACTTGCGTGTTGGTGTCCCGCATGGTTGGGTGACGAAGAGAATTATATATAGATAGAAGATAGTGTAGCTTAATTTTAGTTTTTATCGATCATACTTTTAAAAAAAGTATAATACACTTTTATTTAGCCTGATATATTTTGTATGTGTCGTTGCCTGAATCAAATATTGCATTGAGTAGAACCTACTTTCTGCTTTCAAATATAGAGGACCTTGGATCAAGGTCCATGACATTTTCAGCCTTCGTGTTTACTTTGTATTCAATGACGCCCGATGACCTTTGTGTGTCATCTGCGTGTTAAATATGACATTTCAATTTTTAATAAAAAAAACCCTTTGATCAAAATATAATAAGCCATAATATTAAATAATGTAATTAAAAAATTAGGAAACGATTTTAAATAAATATTGTTACAAAGCTCTCTTATCGAAATGCAGAAACAAGTTTTTAAAACTTTTTATAACAATAATAATAATAAAATATGAGGATAGGTAAAAAAAAATAAAAAAAATGGGGGGGGGGAATAAATATGAAAAAAAGCCACAAGAGATACATAAAAAAAAATATTTGACATTACAGACAATCCGTCTTAACAGAAGATTAGTGCGTCAAACATTCTTTGTTTGCACAGACCATGCTGGTCTTTTGGGCAAGTTAAGCAGCCTTCACAGCCCATGGCATTCAAAGGGAGTGTGTGGCACAATGCCCAGCCGGCTTTGTTTACCCCAGCTAATGCCAGGTACCCATAAGAGCTGGGTGGACGCCGAAACACCCTGAAGTCACGGGAACAAATTCTTGCGTTCACATGGACTTGCAACCCGCGACTCTCGGCAAGCCAGCAGAGCGCCATGAGGAACGACAACCGTGTACCTTCTGCTATTGATCTCATTCCAATGGTTATTTTATTGTGTAAATTATTTATTTTTTTTGTAATCATATTTTAAGTGCTTGAAAATCAATTTTTTTTTAAAATTGAATATATACCATTTATTTATTAACGTTTGATACTTATATGGTTTCAACATGTCAAAACTTATATCTAAGATTCTGGTGAGTAAATTACACGTACCTTTAAATTATTGTTTTCTCTGATCTAAAATTTAACGCCTTAACTTTATACATCGTAGTTATAGCTAATTTAAAAATCGATTCGTTTGTGTTCATTTGTGAATCCACACGGCTAAGAAACATATACAATCAATGTGAAGAATCAACTTAAACATTTACAACTTTACGAAAATTTCCTATTTTCCCCTAGGTTAATCATTTAATTGGTTAAATATAATTAACTATAAATTAAACTATAAAATTTGCAGTAATACTCTTATATATATATATTTATTAGGGCTGCGAAAATTAGCGAAAAATTAATCGATTAATCGTTGAAATTTTAATCCATTAGAATTAATTTGATCGATTAAAATTCGATTAAATTTAAGAAAAAAATACTTTTTTTTTGTTTCCACCAATTTATTAAAAATTTATATTTTTTGTTACTTACATACCTTTTCCCACGTATCATTATTATTTATTTACACAAAAAGGTGTTTCTACCTTATTTCTTGCATAGCAGAACTATTTGCCGTGTTACGTCACCAAATTTTGGGAGCCATGGAATTACCGCGGCTTAAAACCGATTTCGCAAAATCATGGATCGATATATGCGTTATAAAAATATAATTAATCGAAATTAATCGATTAATCCATTAAATTTTTCCCGATTAATGGAACAAAAATTGTTTAATCAGTACCAGCCTTAAAATAAATATTAAAACATATTAAACTCCCTTACTTTGTTTTTTTTTAATGATTTCTACGTTCTTTGGGTTTTCCTAAATAATTCCTTTACCAATGTTGTAGAGACCAAAATAAATAATTCAAGACTTCCCCACTTATTCCGACTTAAGTTTTGTCAATGAGATGCCCAGCTGTTTGGAGAGGCATTGAGTGGGGGAGGGGGTTGATCACTGCTCTGGAATACTAATAGTCTAACGCCTGGACAGAGTCAACGAATGTGCAAACTCACAATGTCTTATAGTTGGAAAACATTTTCTTGTCGTTTTCTACCAACTAAAATTGTAAAATGAATATATATTTATTAATGAATACTGTATATTATGTATAACAAATGGTAACAAAATTCTTTGAATTATGTTGTTGTTTTTTTTTAAAATAATTATCTAATGGTTTCTAAAATTAAATTGAATATAAACGCTCATTATATCAAAATTTGGATTTTAAACATAACTTTATATTCACAAGTAAAACATCTTATTCAACGTGGGAGAGGAAAGCAGCTTGAGGTATAAGGTCAAACAAAACAATTTATGTAGAAAGCATTGAAATGATGGGAGAAAGAAAATTTGAGGGATGCCTTGAACAGCTTGCTGTATACGACACTGTTTATTTCTAAGCAAAATCTGACATTCCGTGACACAAAGAAAAAGAGTCTTCATTGAATAAGAATAATAATTTGATGATTTATATCGCACAGTTCCCCAGCAAGCAACTGGGCTCAAGGCACTTACATAAAAATGGCAACACACACAATTCTCAATTCATATGAATGAAATTATATGAATTCATTATATCCTAAATACAACATATAATGACATTACGGTGCTACGTTTATCATTAATAAAATAGAGGTAACATGCTTGAGCTGATTAAGATGCTATT
>CALYLW010000877.1:169490-254438 GCA_944989445.1 Ampullaceana balthica | reverse complement strand
ATAATAATTTTATCCTTAAAAATAACTTCTTATAAAAATATTAATGCAAATTTAATAAAGGAAACAAAATACGTGTATTTTTAAACCAAAAAAAACATTTTTTAAAAAAAAATCAGTAATATAGCTTAGGAATAACATCTGTAATTGCGTATTAAAAGCGAGTTTATCCGATGACTCACGTTAACCTGGTTAATGATATTGTCTTTGACCAGTATCAAGATATAAAATTAATTTGGTTTTTGTTTAAAATGAATTCAACGTAAAAATATTTGAAAGTAAGAACTATTTCAAAAATTCGTACAGCTGATAAAATAAATGTGTTAATCGGTACTCGCTTACCCCCAAATCCTGGCCTCAGTCTTTTGTCATAACCTTCAAGTAGAGAGTCCAGGACATTAGAGATATTTATAGCAGTTTTACCGTTGCTCAGCATTTGTGCTAGGGAGACACTGGAATAAAACATTTTTAGACTTAGTAAGTAATGAAGTAACAGAAGAAAGACATGGGTATACAAGCAAATATAACGTCTATAGTCGATAGGTTATACTGAAATGTAATAGAGACAGAGTAGTCAAGATTTCTTTTATTTGAATGTTGAAATACTTTTTTTTTGAAGAGTTTTATTATTTATATACCACGAATGAATAGATTCAAAGGACAAACTTTGTCAAACTATGTCCCTTCATTACAAGTCTAAAAGTTAAAAGCAGGCTTTTGAAAAATGTTTGAATTCATTACGGACATACACGCACAATTCATTTTAGTAAATATATTTTAGTACTATAACTGTAAAAATTATTTTTAATGCTTTAAGACACCAAAGTGATATTTCAAACATACAAAGCCCAGTCTATTTCGTTTGCGAAAAGTATGAAAAAAAAGTGTATCAAAAGCATGCAAGAGGACAAAATACCCTTAGTGCAGGATTCGAGATAGAAAAATAACATTAGTGCATCATGGCACAGTATAAAATTTATCGCTTTATGGCAGTTTAAATATTTCAAGCAAAAAAATAGCTATAGAACAAACTGTCTCTTATATAGAGTGCTTTTGTGCAAAAGATTCCAAAGAGCAGACTGCAACAAGACTGAGTACTAGCGGGACTGTGGAAAACTCCTGCCACTTTTTAGCTTTATTATGTCTATTAATTAGCAACATGCGCTCAGCATAAGATAAGAAACATTTTTTTTCAAGTTTTACGGACATAGCGATGACGAATATTTTTCGATTTTAAAAAAATCTATTCAGTGGTTTTTATATTTGCTCTGAGACAAATAAAAAGAACAATTTGCCATCACAACAAGAGTACCACCAGAGAAGAATGACATTCGAGCTGGGGTGTCTAGAAAACAGGGTCAAGACCTCTTCAGACAATAGGTTTTTTTTTCATGATCTGCATGACTGTGGCCTACTGTCAGAATTAAAACTTTAAGATTTGTGATTCATCGTGGAATATTACAGGCTTTACAGACTTCCTGTTCGATTGCTGATCCCTAGGAAATTGATCTTGATACTGTAAAGTATGCTGATTTCTATAATTTATTATTATTTTTTACATTTCTTTTTAAATTTAAAGACAATGAAAAGTGTTCATATTTTTTTTAACAAAATTAATTTTGTTTCATTCATGACGAAACTCATATTCTATATTTTCTGCTATTTTTCAGTGACTTAGGTACAATCGATGCTATGAATGAGTTTTAAATGACTCTTTAAGAACTTTGTATATGCTTGTACAGGTTAAGGAGAGGTTGATCAAGCTTGCGTGAAGCGGGGTTACACCATGTTTGATAATAAACGTATCAAGGAAAGTTATTGAGTTTTGCAAATGAAAATAAAAAACCACTTTCAACTACATTTTAAGTAATTGATAAATTTATAAATAATAAATATACTGAAATAATTTTCGTACATTACCTGAGGCTTAAAAATGAAATAGATATTACAAAGATACTCATTGCAGAAAACACTTTGTCCACGCTAGGTCTCACTAATTCGTACGCAATTAAACCAAATTTTCTGCTGGTTAAAAAATCAGTTTGATTTTAGAACAGAAATCCTTGTTATATTGAACGTCATCTTAGCGCAAGCTTTCTTAAAGGGTTGTCAGATTTGGAGTGCAAGATCCATTCATTGAGTTCTTGTATTATTCATCCAGCGTCGAGATTTTCATCTCACTTGGGACCAAAAACATCACCTCAACTGACAGAAGCAAACATTTACGTGTGAGCATTAGGGAAACGAGTTCCAAGCCTTGTCACAATATTATGTGCTTCTACTTCTATGCTTGTTTCTTAAGACCGGCTCATGACATATACTTAAACGCGATGAAAATGGTTGAGGTGTCTGGCGGTGCAACACGACTGGAGTGGATGCGTTTAAACACAAGTCGTTTGACTTGTCGGAGAATCACCCTAACTGTACAGCTAGGAGGGAAATCGAACGCCAGTTTCCAATATCGGCCTCATGTCTGTGGCAAACTCGGTGGCGAATATCTGAGGGAGAGGGGGGAGGGGGGAATATCGGGTGGGGGAGCGTGGAATGCGCCCAACTCGTCCTATGACTGTTTCGAGGTGAGTAGAGGGGTGAGTTAAAAGTTAAAGATGTGTGGTATAGATAAGTGTACAACGAAAGATCGCATGAGTAGCTTGACAACAAATGAACCGGTTATTAATATATATATATATATATATATATATATATATATATATATATATATATATATTATATATATATATATATATATATATATATATATATATATATATATATATTTTAATTCCAAAGTTTAAAGGGATTAAACATTAATTGTAATCTCGATGACTTTCAAATAATGTGTTGAGTTCCAATGTGTTGTGTTTTTAAAATAACATGTCAAATATTCTTGAAGGTTTGGAACGTTAAGATAATAATAAAACATAAATGATATTTATACATAAAGACGCTTCTCTCTCGAACATATACACATAAATTCAAATAGAAAAAAAAATTAAAGATCCATCTTGAGAAGTCATAGCACATGTTTCCATCATCAAAACATATGAAACTTTGTTAACTCCCTCGTAACCCTGCATGTATCACTGCACTTAAAAAGTAACGTCACATGAATTAAATTTTTGGAATAACATTGTTGAAAATACATCTTGAGATTGGGTAGGCTGTTTATTTGATTATCTTATTCTAACCCATAAAACTATCTAAAAATATATTACACGCGACAAACGTAAGCCACACATATTATATGTAAATGAAGTCTTGCAAAATTTGCTGACATCCCCCCCCCACCCACACACACATAAACAAATAAGAAAACCTTTTCAACTCCTTTACGTACAAGTGCCCGGGTGCCCGATATGACCGAATCTGTTTTGTTTTTTTCCATTTGACATCCATCGCTGGCTTCACTTCTTTCTCCCGTCTCACTAAATCAGATTTGATGCGAAGAAAAAGCTAGCTGTATAACACGATTACCAGCCCAGGGAAAGACATCTCAAGTGAATTATTTCATTTATTTTCGAAGATGACCACTCAAATGACGGTTTCTCAGTTGCGTGATGCAGTTTTTTCCATATCCGTTTTTTTTCCTTCTTTGGTATGGTTTGTGAAAGAAAGGTGAAGGTGAATGGACTCACTACAAAAATAAATGAACTGCATCGTCTATCACAGAACTCATCGTACTTGCTTAGTGTGAATCATCATTGTGATGTGGTACGTAAGTATGAACTAGGGTGTGTGTGATTTGAAACAACTCGTCTAAACAAATAACCCAAACTCGATTGAAAAATCATTTAAAACAAAAAAAATTTGTTGTCGTTTGTCTAATTTTTTTAATTTTATTATTTTTTTTAATGTAACAAATTAACAATTTTACATACACCAAATAATCTTTGAATTCTTTGCAAGCAGAATATTTTCAGATGTTATACTTATCCGTTTTATAGCCAACACGCACAAATTACACACAACAGCCATATGTAAAAGCAGACCTTTAAGGAGCTGAACGGAATTAAAAGTTGCCTGTAAACTTCAGCTAGTCAGTTAAATTTTAATCAGCCAGTGGTCATAATTGTAAGTTATGAAAAATTCAATTAAGTTACTGTTTAAAAAATGTTTGATTCTTAGTCCTTTTTATGGTGGTAATAAACTTTCATTAGGTACTTTTTAAATTTAATTGTTCGAGAATGTCTTGCCACGTATTTCCATTAAATCATCATTTACTTTGTTTTTCAGTAGACTCTGAAAAGCCTCCTAACATACTTTAACAAAGTTGTTTTTTTAATCTGCATACTATTAGCCAGCAACTTTCTTTTAAATAATAAATTATGCAGTAGCTTTTGGTTATGTGACTTTAAATTAAATTAAAACAACAAATAAATTTATCATTATAAACAAATTTTACAATAGGTCAATCAATCAAAGCTATAAATATTTATACTATGTGTTAACTCAAGCCTCTAAATGCCACTTCAAAGGCCATTTTAACTCCAGGAAGTTTCTGGGGCTGCCATTCAAAGAGATCCATCTTTATTACGAATCGTCAATTGATCTGACGTCCAGCATTCTGCTATTTAATTGAACTAGTTTCTATATTTTGTATATCATTCTTCATTATGATAAATACGCGTTCAAAATCAGCACTTGGTGCAGAAAGCTGTGTGTCCTAGAAGTTTGAAGTCATAAATATTCAGACTTGTGTTTTTGGGCTCAAATGAACTTGTAGTTTTAGCAGGGGTGTCCAAATACGATCCGCGTTTAAATTTTTATGTGCCCGGGTCTCTTCTTTTAAAAAAATTAATTGACTCGTGCATTTTTTCAGCAACGACATTATTTTAAAATGAGAAAAGCTAAAATTATGTGTTTTTTAAAGTAAAAAAATTGATTACATCAAACGCTACCAAAAATCAAAATAATTGATGGAATATAATATAAATAAAGTTTTGATTAAAAGTTATGATAGTGCTGTCCCCTTTACCCCCTTTTTTTCCACTTTTTTTTTACATCACACTTAAAATTTCACCAAGAGGCCGTCCATAAATGACGTCACGCACCTAGGGGGAGGGGGGTTAACACATTTGTGACGATGTGTGACGAGGGGCAGGGGAATTTTTGAGAAATGTGACGTCACATCAAAAATTGCTACTTTAAATAAAAGTTTCACTGAAATATTTGTTTATTACAATCTATTTGATGATGTTTTACATGGCTTCACGCGTGTTACGATATAAGAGTGCAACCTTACACTAATTACACACTTAAATGACAATCGGATCACAGAGCTTATCGTAGACACGTTGTTTCTTAAATACGGCAATTACACCGGGTAGACTAAATTCACCAGCATCCCCACTAGTGCGTTAATAACTTGTTATTTAGGCGATTTGAGCTGGCAAAGAATGACTTAAATCTGAAAATTCTAATACATATGCATACACATTGTTTGCTTCTGCTGGTGTATGCTAGGCCGCCCTTAAACCAACTAATGCGAACTATTTCTCGATTAGCTTATATCTGTTACAGACGCTCCTTCTATACTGAAGATTTCGGGTACTCAAAACAATCCCGCCTAGATACTCAGCTAGGCAGTTTGGGGAACAAACCATAAATTGTATTTTCAAATTACATAAATATTAAAAAGGCAAAATTATAGAAATTAATTCATATTATATTACATTAGAATAGTCATCCATTATCGAAAATTGACTTAGGCTTCATTGTCAATAAAAGTATATTTATTCGTGTTCTCACTGTTGTAAACTTGTCAGCAATGTAAAAATAATGTTTTCCAAAGTTTATTTTTTCTTCACTAAAAATAGCAAGGTTACTAATACAACCCTTTCCAATTTAAGAATGCAAAGATTTTTTTAAAGTTTCGATTGTATGAACAATTGCTGTAAGCTTGCAATTGAACTGTACTACTTTAGCTAATAAAATTTAAATTTTAATTCATAAACTCGGAAATAAGAAGTATCAATAGAACTGAATTTTAAAAAGAAGATTCAAAGGAATTTCAGGTAGAACTTTACACCGCTTACCTGGCAGCAATTTGCAATAATTAATTCCCGTGAAATGTTCTTGGCCATCCATGTACATGTCGTAGATTCAAATCTATTCAAATCTGACCCATTTCAGCGAAACGCCTCGATATCTGTATCGGATAAAAGAGCTTAAGCGTATATTAGAATTTTTAAATTTTCTGTTCAAATGTTTTTGCTGTAAAAAAAAAGACATGTGACTTTTCTGTTGTAGCCAGTAAAATACTCGTTAGATTACCAGTAACAATTTCTGCTGCTGCTGAAAGTCCTGCATGTCTTGCCGTGTATTTTTTTTAAGCTGTTAGTCTCATTTTGGGGACCTCTACATTGGTTCCAAGGGGCATATTTACCCCAGCAACACTAGATTATGCCTAGCTGTTATACAGTTGTACATGGAGGATTTAAATAATATGCCTATATTACTTCATGAGTTATTTAGCGAATGTATACAATATCATCAATGGATGTTAAGTCTGTAAGTTAATCTTTTTTTTTAAACATGAGGTCGGGATGACTTTTCAATGTGAATATTTATAGTATTTATTAAATGGAAATTTATAGGATTTTATTGTCTAGCCTCGATTCATCACAACTTCTTAATGAAATAATGACGAACGTGGACATTCTTTTTGTAAGTTGTGGTAAACATGCAATTCATAATGAATGATAATGTAGGAAGGATATTCGGGTACAAATTCACTAAAATGTCTTCAAGGTACTCTAAACCTGTTAAAAAATAGTATTATCAATAATCATTTTTATACTAAAAATAACAACCTTAGAAAATTGTACTGGTTTGATCCATGTTCCTTCTACGAAACAATTGTACAAACATATTGCCGTTCAGCCTCCAACACATGAGGCGGAATAGTGTAGCAAGAAGCCAGACACATATATCAGATTATTACGTTGTCTATTTGTCGCTATACTCACCTAAATCCAATAAATCGCTCTTTTTTCTGCGGTTCTCAAATTTTTGGAATGGGGCCGTCCATAAATAACGTCACGCGATTTTGACCGATTTATATCCCGCCTTCCCCCCTCGTAACCCGTCGTCACAAAAACTTAGACCCCCCTCCCTTCCAATATCACGTCACAAAGCTTTCCCCCCCCCTAAAGCCATATTTTCTATTTGAAAATGAAAATGTTTCAAATCATTTTTTGTGTTGTTGTCATTTAAGTATGTATTTAGTGCAGGGGTGTCCAACGTCTGGCCCGCGCCTAAATACGGCCCGCGCTTAAATTGTAACTGGCCCGCGGCCTCATCTTAAATAACTAATGGACAGACGTATTATTTCTGTAACGTCATTATATTTATTTTTAAAAGTTGAAATATTTTACTGTTTTGAGTGCCTCAAAGGATGGCAAAAATCGATAACATTGTATTGTTTACCAGACTTTTCAGTCTTAAAGACCAAACAATGGGAACAAATTTAGTTGCTTCTGTTCGTTCTGCTGTTAATGATGTTAAATTACCAAGAAAACAATCTCTGTATTTATTACTGATGGTGCCCCTGCCATGACTGGTGAGCGCAGTTAACTACCAAAACTTGTCTGTGACAAAGTCAGCGAAGAGGCTGGCAAAGATTTTAAACTTCACTGTATCATTCACCAACAAGTTCTTTGTGCCAAACACCTTAGATGTGATCATGTCCTTAAGCCAGTGATAAAAGCTATAAACTCTATTCGCTATAAAGCCCTGTTTCACCGCCAGTTTTAGCAGTTTCTTCTTGACATCTAGTGAGTATACGAAGATGTTGCAGATCACAACGGTATAAGATGACTCAGTCGCGAACAGCACCTCAGCGCCTTTACTTACACACTCAAATAAAAAACGGGGCTATTCATCTCGCGAACAGCACCTCAGCGCCTTTACTTACACACTCAAATAAAAAACGGGGCTATTCATCTCGCGAACAGCACCTCAGCGCCTTTACTTACACACTCAAATAAAAAACTATGGGCTATTCATCTCGCGAACAGCACCTCAGCGCCTTTACTTACACACTCAAATAAAAAACGGGGCTATTCATCTCGCGAACAGCACCTCAGCGCCTTTACTTACACACTCAAATAAGAAACGGGGCTATTCATCGTAGAACACAAGGAATAACCAATTCCAGAACTATCTGATCCTGCTTGTCAGCATTAAACTATGCGTAGGTACTTAGATAGTCGTTCGCGCATCGTTCTGCGCATGTCGAAAAAAATCGCAAATGCCGTTTCAGGTTTTCTGTATGGCCGTAAGCGATGATGGTGGCTTTCTGCGTTTTACGTCACAAGTTTTGAATATTTGTGTAATTTGTCATCAGTGACGAAGAGGGTAAATTTTGTAGTGACGCCGGTATCATTTTTACGCATTTTGTGTTTTCGAGCGGAGAGGAATTTAATTCTAATTGATCGGTAAGTACATAAATTGCATAAGGAAAATTTCGTTTGGGTTTTGTATTATCGCGGTTAACATCAGGATGTACTTTATTAATTTTATAACCCAAATCAATTTATTTTGTTGAAAACAAAAGCTGGTATAAGAAGTTATGGTTTTTCAAAGTGTAATGAGCTTAGACTAAAACTAAGAAAATGTCGATCGTCATAGAGTCACCTCCCCTTTACAAAGAAATATAATGGGGATGTTAGTAATAGCAACGGCAACGTATCTTCTTATTAATTTAATAATTTATTATTTAAGTTTATGACATACCAAACTAATTTATAGGAAATGCCAGTAATTAAGGATTAATTAATTAAATATTAGTAGTGTTATTACTATTACTATTAGTAATTATAATTATAGTTTATTGTTATAATTTTTAAATATATTTTATTATATACTTAATAATACTTACTATCAATTTAAGAACATAATTAATTATTTTGTATTATACTAAGTGCAAATTGATACTTACCTTATAATTAATACTGATAAATAAAGGTGTTGTAATCCTTTTATTTCAGATTTACTGGATTGTGTAGGGTAATATAATTATTATAAATTTATAATAATAAATTTTAAAAAATTCTCACTTACCATCATCTTTTTACAAAGATGTTGACATAGTATTAATAGTATAAACAATTGGCAAAAAATATTTGTTACAAAATCAATCACAAGAAAATAAATGTCAATAATTAAAATTAAATAGTATAACAAAGTAAATTATAGGTATAATTTTTATATTATAAGAGATAATATTTCGAAATCAATTGCAGAACTCGGAATTTCTTCAACTGCCAAATAGATGACAAATTTCACAAAGACAATGACAAAGCTTATAAATTTCATTTTGAGAAATTTGAATACTTGCTATTTACTCAGAAAAATGACATGAAAAATGTTCTTATTATCTTTTAATGAGATCTGAAATCTATAAATTATAAATGCTTGTTGAATTTAATTTTAATTTCATATTTTAGTAATCAGACCGCGTCGGTGTGGTATATTTTAACAAATAAATGTTAATAATTTGCTTTAAATTTTATTTTTAAAGTCAAATACTTACCCTTCAAACATTTAAATATAGTTATTGATTTAATTGTACCATACATTCACAATTGAAACACAATAGGCATGCAAATGTTTGAACTTATTTGTATTTTTGTTATAATTTTCAACATCTACATTTTCAACATGCCTTTAAATATATTTATTAAAAAATTCAAAATCTTCATTTACCTGAAACATTTCTTATTAATTGTTTTGTATAATGGATTGAGAATGTCTCCTGAAAATTTGATACCCATATCTCTAAAATTAAAAAAGTTGTGAGGGAAAGAGTACAGAATTTTGAAATGTTGGTCACAAGTTTTGGAATAAATTATATAGGTTATATAAGGGGCAAAAAAAATTGACAAAAAAATTCATAACTCCACTTCAATAAAAGATAGAAAGACAAAACAGGTGTTTTTGAAAAGGTCTTAGCAAGCCCTTTAAAATGATATATCATTTGAGCCTATTGGACTTCATTTAAATTTTCTGTCAAAGTACCTACTATGCGGGGTAACAATTTCATACGTTCGCTCGTGGGTTCTCAAACTTATTATTAAAATTAGATTTATTTTTCATTTCTTGATAACCTACGCCAATCGACGTCTGATGGCCTACGGATCGGCACTTTGAGAAGCACTGATGTTTACTCATTAAATAAATTATTAGCCATCAAATATTTAGTGACAGTTTTATTGAAAGTTACCGTTTTGATGTGACGTCACATTTCTTCAACCCCCTCCCTCCCCCTCATCACAAAAGTGTGACCCCCCCCTCCCTAGGTGCGTGACGTCCTTTATAGTACTTATAGTGCAATAGTGTTAACGTATAGAAATGAAATATCCGTTTATTTCATATTTAACATCCTCCAAAAAGTTTATAATAACCATTAACTGGTATTGATAAACATAGACATTGTTGAATTAGACATTGTACAAGCTACATGAAGGGATTGGCATAAATGATGTCGTTTTAATATAGCTATATGCAGTTGTTTGACTCGTTTTAGTTTATTATTTCATTAAGTTGTATATCATATACTATATGATAATCATTTAACTATAGATCAAGATCTCTCTTTTTCTGCTTTTTTTTAATTTTAAACAAAGATTCCACAATATATGTAATAATTAACTATGACAAGTCCTTCCTTACTTTAATAATTTAATTATCTAGTTTTTACTTCTAGTGAAATTTTTCATTTTATGTTAAGGAAGAATGCAGCTTTAAACAATTAATTGGTCTGCATACTGTGCATATAAAAAAACACTACTTTCTAAGCTATTCAAATTTTTAAAAAACATATTTCAGACAAAAATAAATATTTTACAAATCTTTTAACAAATGTTTCAATTCAGTCCTTCTTCTTCTTCTACATATTCTTTCGGCCTGAGACTTGGTTTCTTAAGGCCTTGGCTAATACCTGTGCAACCTGCTTCATCTGCTGAGCAATGCCATATAAAATTGTCTTCCTGTGGGACTCTTTTGCCTCCCTAACCTTCCCGGCAATATGTCTAGCGTGGAGTACGAAGTTAACAAGTGTAGTACCGTTTAAGAGGCTTGACTGCATTGACGGCAGTTCGAGTACCTATTATGGTCTCGCCTGTTGAAATATGAGTTAGTAGGGCAGTGCTCTGTTCGCATTTGAGTCACTAAAATTCAGTCTTAAATTATACAAATACATAATATTCACTAACAAGTTAATAACAGGTTGACAAATGACTGTATTGTATTTGTTGAGTAAATTTAACATCCAATTTCATATTGATATTGCCCAATATTCTATAATGCAATGCAGTAGTGTGTTAAATTTTCCATTCCCAAAAGTAATGAAATCTTGTTTATCCATTCATGCCCTTTCTTTTATTATTTATTATCACAATAAGAAACATGCAATGGATTGGAATGAAAAATTAGAGAAAAAAAAACAGGGAAAAAATTAAGACCTGTCACAAAATGGAAGTAAAATTTACTTAGAAACTGTATTTTCACTGAATATCTCCAACTTGGAAAGTATGATAAGAAAAAAATTATTTGTAAAATATTGCCAACCACAGCTTGACATAGATTTTATTAGAAGCACCCTGTATTAAATAGTCCACTAAGAAAATATTTTTCAGCTCTCATTTATTTTTAGACATCAATCAGTTGACCCTGATACCTGATCTGATTTAAATAATATTTTTAAAGTTAAAACAATTTTTTATATTTTTTTAACTTGGTTTCTCAAAAGTTAAAGCAATTTTAGTGAAATTCGACTCTTGCCCCTTGAATGCTGCAGCACATTTTTGAAACCCAAAAACTTAACTAAAAAGGAAATTACTTATATAAAAATAGACCTTCATAAAATATTATCAAAGTGAATTGGGACACAGAGCTTAACAAATGTTTAAGATAAATTTATAATAAGAAAAAAGAATTTTAAGGCAATTTAACTATATTAAATTCTGTTTATTTATCCATAACTCCATAAAAGCAACTTTTTTAAAACCTCACCTTATTCAGATTATTTTGATAATCCTGAAAAGTTAATGGTCTATCAAAGTTTATTATAATTGTGACTATGCACAATGAGAACCAGAATTAAAACTTTATTTTACTTGACCTGCAAATAATAATTGACAGATTTCATAGAGTGTATGAAACAAGCATAGGTAGGCCTTAATTTTTAAAATTTATAGAAATCTTTTTATTAATAATTATTCAAACCATTTAAAAAATTAGTTAAAAATGATTGTAATCCAATCTTTTTTTTCTGTTTTTAAATAATACTAACAAATTGTTTTAATTGTAAATCAAATTACTAGACATTCTAATATTCTGTTGTTTTTCAGAGTAAACTTGAATTTTTGGTCTTGTTCCTGATGTAACAACCACACAATGATATTTATAATAAAAAAATTTAGTTACCTAATTAAACATTTTATGCAAATGTCTGGCTGTTTAAACTGATGTGCAAAGATTAATTAATGAAATATTTATTTATCTTTTATTTATGCAATTAAAGTAAAGTAATTGCTGAAGTGAATTTATTTTAAAACCATTCACTTTCAACTTACAAAATAGCAATAAAAATCATTTTGTTTTGAAAAAATGTTCGTCTATATAGATGTAGTTCAAACTTTTTAACTACATCCTAATTATTTGCAAAGCATAAATTGATAAGTACATTCTTTGTGCTTTTACATTGTATTTAACTTTGATTTTTATTTTTTTGCAACCATTTAAATTTGTAAACATTTACTACAATTATGAGTGTATAATTTAAATCACATTTGTTTATTTATTACTCATAAAATATTTAATGTTTTTAACACGCAAGTAAGTTAAACCACCAAATCATTAATATTATTTTCGTAAAACTTATCTAAAACTCTTTAATGTATAATACATCATAGGTAGGCCAAATATGAGTGTCAAAAGTATAAATCATTTTCTTTTACATTAAGTTTTAAGTCATTTTATTTATGTTATCAATGTACATACATTCCTTTTGCATTTGCACAATTTGAAACTCAATCAAAATTAATTTACATCTTTATACTTGCCATATAAGTTTCATTAATTCAGAAACATAATGCATTCACTTATTTATTATTTTCTTCAGTATAGTATATACATAATTATCTCCTTATTTTTTAATAACTTTTTTATTAAAATTAAAATTCCAATATCAAAAAATTAAGTTCCTTACATTTTTCACGAGACCTCTTCTTTAATAAAAAAAACCAACTATAATTGATTCTTAACTTTGTAAATTACTATAAACTAAAACAAAACAGTCCTCTTTAAAATACATTTTTAAAAAATACCTTTTTCAATTCAGAAAAATAATTATTATAAAAAATGAGTATAATAGTTATGTACAAATTTTTTATGAACAATGGTCTGTCAGCAATGACTAGCAGTGGACCTAAATGCATTATTGAATTGTACACACTTTAAGACTTGACTTTATGAGAACAAAATAAAATGTTTTCTTTTTTTAAATTTATTTTCTGTATTCCCTACTGATACTAAGTAAAGCATCAGATCATACTACTGAATCAATATTATTTGTACTTTCATGAATTAAATCAACAAGTAAATCATGCACTTTAATTCATAAATTACTAAGCTATTTGACATTTGGTCTAGTCTTCTACTGCCCTTTCCCTGTTTCAGCAGATTGTTCCAACAGTTAGGGTGCAGCGGCTATGTGTGGGGCATAATGCCTGTTTTGTCCCACTTCACTAGCTATCTCCTGTGAGAGTTGCTTATTTAGGGCCAGGATGCCACTAAATTGGACTGCCCCTAAGGCGACACATCTCTAGTATGAGGAGAATGTTCAGGAGAGCCCTTTAAGACTCTTAAACTGAGGGCTTGTGATGTTATGACTATGTCTACTGCCATTATTTGTTTTGATCTAGTTTGAATCAAAATATGATTTAATACAACAGTCTATACATTATCTTGTAATTTGCAATACAATTCAACATCAGAAAAAACACAGTATCATAAAACTAATGACAAATGAGAAAATTATTGAAAAATATGTTATTATGTTTAAAAAATAGTAAATCAAGTCTTAAACCGATAAAGTGAACATGTTTTTTAGCAACATTTTTAAATTTAAAACAAAATCTTCATTTTAAAATACATATACATAATTTACTCTATACTTATAACGCCTTTACATTTTGTTTTACTTGTTTCTATTTAGATGTTAAAGACATATTTTAGATACATTAATAATTTTTGAAAAAAAAACCATTTAAAAAGCAGTTTTTGAAAATGAGGACAATGAAAATACACTTTTATGTTAGGGTCTAACGGTAAACAAACACAAAAATTAAAGATGACATAGCTTTAATTCAGAGATATGTAAAAAATTAAAAAATCTTATGTCCATTTAAAGACAAAAATTTTAATCCTAAATTTTTTTTTGAATCCTAACAAATCGTTAAAAAAAATTAAGAACAAAAAACTGACAATTTTTTGCATTTTAATTTTATTACTATGAAATTTATAGAACAACATGTCTTTTTAAACAAAGAATAAAAATAAGCTTTATCACCTCCTTAATTAGGCTTAATTCAAGATATGTTTCTCTCCATTTAAAGATTACAAATAAGTAAAATGAGATTGTATTATAAATTGATATTTTCAAGAAACAATAATTAATACATCATTTTTTTAAAAATACATAAATTATATTGACTTAAATGCAAAATATCTTTAGAAATATTATAATAGTTTTTGCACTTTAAAGTACAGTCAAAACCATTTCACATACCACTATGAAACATGTGTATTTTTTAAAATTAAATATTATCTTATCATTAAATTCTTAGTCTCTTAATATTCATTTATATATGAGGCATATAAAATACTCGACATCTTGTAATTTTGCGCACTTTAAAGCTGAAATTTTATTTATACATAGTCAAAGTATCAGAAAGCAAATGGGGCATATTTAAATAATGTTGACATCCAAGCAGTTTTAGTTGATAAATTAAAGGCAGAAATATGGCAACTTGAATATGATGCGTTAGTTATCATTACTTATATATATTTACTGTAAGAACAAATTTAATATATCTACATTATTGAAATAATGAATTGGGATCATCTAAATTATGGTAGGAACATTTAGTTTAAAAAGGTTTAGATAACGTTTTGGTATTTTTTACAATTAAAGTTCATGAAAACTACTCTTTGCAATATTTTAATTCATTCAAACTTATTTGAGCTTTAATAGATTAGAAATGTAACAGGCCACCAAAAAAAATTACTTTGTAATATAAAAAATAGCTAGCCCACAAATTTATATTACTTTCCTTAATTACCATAATGTCAATTAAAATCCTAATATGTAGTTAAATTACAGAGATTTTAAATAAATTATTCACTAACGGTTTTCATTATTTCTTAATTTCAAATGTTATTGTTAAAATGAATGAATAAAAGGCAACAAGAATATACAATAGGATCAGGTATAAATCTAGAATCTAGGGAATAAAACCAAAAGCTTAAAAGAAATTTGAAATTGTCTGGATATACAATTATGTCTGAAACAACACTATACCCTGCCAATGACAGTTACAGTAAAGTGTATTTTTAGAAATAAAAAAATTTACATTTTGGTAGTCAAAATATTAAAAGATTAGAACTTCTCTACTCTTCTTGTGCTAGCCACACAAACATTTAAAAATAGGGAAACCAAAAGAAAAGAAAACTAGAACTGATATATTAATACTTTTTAATTTGTATTTAAAATATAATTTTATGAAGAATTCTGTCATTTTATGTCAGCAATTTAATAGTAAAATATTTTTAAATAGCTAAAATCTTTGCTTAAAATTAGAGTTTCCAGCACAACTAGTTTTCATTCCTTTCAATAATATTTTTCAATCCTTTCAACTAATTTTGGAAATCAAGTGGTCCCTTTGTGAGATTAAAAATATCAGGAAATAATATATACACAATCCTCATTGAATTTAACACAGCCAATAATAAAATACAGTTTTAAAAAAATATTATGCACTAGATTCATACCTAGCTCGGTCAAATAAGGCAGTCTGTTCCACTGCTCTTCCTGGTGTAAGTGCTGTATATCCAGTGTGAATCAATAAACTTTCATTGTTCTCATCATTTTCATCCTCCTCCTCCTCATTCACAATGGGGTAAGGAGGGAGCAAGAATTCTTCTTCCATACTGACAGGCCGTGATGTTTGTAGTTCACTCACAACATTACCATAATCACTTGTCACGTGAGAATTTGGCGCAGTCAGCTGAAAGTTATTATTTGCGTAATCAATGCCTCCGTAATTTGTCCCACTATTGCCACTGAAATGAGAATAATCTGGTGTTACTGAATCCGTGTGTAAACCAATAGAATTATTACTAAACGCACCAATGCTGTTTCTGTTGGATGCACCATATGCATGATGAGTAAACTCTATCCCTGGATATAGTGGAAGCCTAGGAACATGATTACGTCTTGTGAGTGAATTTGGGTTCGACCCATTTTCACTTTGGTCTGTTTCTGTGTCATACTGGTGACACATGGCAGGCGGTGAGACTAAAGAAAATGGAGCGATGCGATGAGTTTGTCTGGAAAATGCGCTCGTTTCTGAGGGACCACCATTGCCTGCACTGTTGATATAAGGGCTGTGTATTCCTGCAGTGTTGTAAGACTGTGAGGGAAATTGTACTCTGTTTCTTGGATTGGACTCACTCTCTGTATCACTCTCGCTTTGTCTCCCAAAAATAGAATTTGGATTACTAAAAATTTCTCTTCTTGCTGTTGAAGATGTCATAGGCACAGGCCCCACTTTCTGTTGTTTGCTATTACGTGTAAGTGTATCATTGTCTGAATCAAATCTGAAAGAGCTCGGTGAGTCTCCACGAAAAGTGAGGAAAGTTTGTCCTGGTTCTCGTGGCAGTGGAGATAGGCGATTGGAAATGCCACTTTTGACTGAAACAGGCGTGGCAGCCTGGGCACGAGCTAAAAAGAAAATAATGAACCAATTATATAGAGGAATCAGAGAAAAGACTAATTAAATAAACTAATGTTTTTATGTGATCTCCAACAATACCTGTATTGTGTAAACTATCCATGTACTATATTAATTAAAAAAAGAACGGCAGAAATAAATTGTAGACATTTTGTTATAATTATAACTTTAATACTTATGATTTAATAAAAATGGATAATTATTAAGAAAAAGAAAAACGTTTTCAATGTTGCTGATAAAAAAATGCAACTTCCAACTAAGTTAATTTAATTAATTAAATATATATTATTTTTATTTACAATTTAAAAAAAAATTATTTTTTTAAAATCCTATGAAGTTTTAACCAACCTTTTTCTTTGTTAACCTCTAAATCACTTCCTCCTCTACCACTGTCACTTGTGCTGTCATCACCTGACATGTCATCAAAAGTATCATTGACCCTTTTAACAACAGAAGAGCTGTCTTTCTGCTGAGATTAGAAACATCTTAATGCAATACTGTTTTGAAACAAACAATTTTATAAATAATTTTCATTGCTCAAAAAAGCTATAAAATCATTTGAAAATAAACAAATAAATTCATTATAATCTCTTAAGGCTTTATAAATCTAAATAGAAATTTAAAATAAATATTTATATGTCTAATGATTAAAATATTATGTTTAATAATTTGAGTCTTAATTAAATAATAAAGAGCATGAAAATAACTGATAACATGAAATTACATGATGAAAGATAAATGAGTGAATCACAAATTTTACCAAGAAGTGATTTAATGAAAAATAATTATTATTCTGCCCTAAGATGGATGTGCTAAAAATACAAATCCCTTGCAGATCTCAATAGTGGCTGGTAGTTTTGTAGACAAAGAATCTATGAAACAATAGCCTATAGCTAAAACTATTTCAAAAGAAGAGTGGAGAGGCTAAGCAGGACTTACACACTTATAAGAAATCATGCATTTATGACACTGTTAAACCTTAAAAATAGCAATAACATGAGTTTCCTAGGACATATTTTTAGGATGTTGGAACACCCACTAACCATGAAAACATGCAGAACATCGTCAATGGTTTTCTTATTAATGTATGTAACTCTTGTAGGCGTTCTCTCAATACAAAACCTTGTACACAACAATCCTCTGAAGAATTGGTTTCAATAAAACAACTTTAATATTTACACTTTGTACAAGAAATATCATTTTTGGTTATACAACGTGGAACACACTGGCATACATCTGCCATCTTGACACCAGCCAACTCTAACACTGACTTCCCCCACCTCGTTAGCCAATGGGAACGACTCTTTCTTCCCGCGCTTTCACTCACGTGACCTCTCCGTTATCCATCACGCAAAACACTCATGATTCACCCGTGACAAACATCATAATCAAACTAAACATTTGGCAGATCCAAATAAATGTAGCACACAAAGAAAGATTTGCAGGCATAATTTATACTTGTCCCTTGGTTGATAAAGTAAAAACTACCCTAATATAGCAGAAAAATTAAAAGAAAAGTAATTTCACATTTCCGACATAAGATTTTAAATAATTTAAAATTTAAAATAAAAACACTTATTACAGGCATAAATATAATATTTAATTTTTTTCAAATGAAGTTAAACTTTACTTATCTTTTTAAAAAATATACCTGTTTCTTTATGGAGCCATTTTTTCCACCTTGAGATAGAATGTCTTGAGATTTAAAAGTTGAAAACTGACCATCGTCTGTCTGATCTAAATCTGCAGTATTTAAGGTATCGTTGAGACCATGACCATTGCCATTTCGAGAAATTGAAATAACCTGGGGAAAAATAATATTTGAAAACCTAGCATTTCCTTAAGCATTGCACAAATAAATTATCATATATTTAAATAATACCAACATTTTTTGTTGTTTTTTTTAAATCTTATGTTCTGAATCAATAAATTTATAAAAAATTTGATAATTTTAAAATGATAATCACATTGAAGTTAAATTTTGTGATTGATTGTGATGTAGAATCAAAGAAAGTGAAAAAAGAGAGATTGGGTTTGAAAGAGGACTTGGCATTTAATTTTCTGACACATTTAATACAAATTTACCTCAGCTGGCCCAGCTGGGTCAAGCTTGGGAATGAGAACTACATAAGGGTTGGCAGTTCTGAGGCCCTCTCCCAGATTTGAAGTGCCCTCATCCTGCTTTGCAATAAATGAAGATGAAGATTCACGAACTCCAGGTGACACATAGTAGCCCCCATGAAGTTTGACAGTTGATGAAGTAGAAGCTGTTGTAGATGAATCAGTGTTATGTTGAATCAAGTTGATTTTTTTTACAAGTTTAAAAGTCATTTTATTCCATAGGAACATATAAATAAAAATGTAAAACAAAAACATTGTTGACAAATACTTATTGTTCCATATTTTATCCTGTCAAGTGTAGAATGCTTGAAATAACAATAGTTTTTATTGGGTTTTAATTAAAAAAATTGAAAATGTAAAGGTAAATTATTTTTTTTGCATTAAAAATATTCAAGTGATACCTATACAAAAACAGAAATTATTAAATATAAATCATTAAGTGTTTTACATAATATGTGCAAGTACTCATTTACTACTACTATGGCTTGATGGCATGGGTTCAAAATAACGACTGTCAAAACAGCGACCGTCATAATAGCGACTTCAAAATAGCAACTGTATCAAAACAGCGACTATCATAATAGCAACTTCAAAATAGCGACTGTATCAAAAGAGCGACTGTCATAACAGCGACTTCACCGCATAGCTATTCTTGTCCAACCGTTCACCTAACACAGTAGTTCCAATCTTTTTTGACACATTTCATTGTCTAAACTTAAGCAAGGACCCCAAGTGAAAAAACTACATAAATACATAGTTAATAAATAAAAACTCCAAAAAGAAATAGCAACATTTGATGAAGGATGAATAAAAGTTTGTAGTGCGTTATAGTTCACAATAGTTTGTTACTGGAAGCATGCCGTTGCATACTGTGTAAAATGAAGTGCATGGATGGTGGCTAGGTTGCATTGTATATCAATCATGACGGCAAAATAATGCGGCATTTTGAATGGTTACCCGGGCAGCTTTTTTAACAATATTGACAGCCCCCTTGTCGAAACGTCCTGTGGTCGAACTGTCCGGGGTTACATAATGACATGTGGCGAATGCTAGACTAAGTGACGACCACGGACCCCTTGTTATGGAGAAGGTAAATAAAGGGATTGGGAGCTGAGAGAATGTAGGGATCTTTATAAAGACTATCTGACCACATTGCCTTTTTATTGTCCGATTACATCGGATTGGGGTGGGGGTGGAGTTGGATAGGCTTGGAAGGACTTGTTACCTCAGAGGCGTGGTGCATTTCACACAATCATGAATTCGCACTGAATGTTGACTGGTTTTCAGTGTATATACTTTTTAGTGGTAATTAAACGTTGAAAATAACTATTTCATGCCGTTTTTAATTTTTAAATAGATAATAATATTAAACTACATTATTTTTATTATTTTTTTAAATTAGAAGAAAAAAACAAAAACCACAACAATTTTACCAGGTCAAAACGAAAAGGGTCGAAACATCCACGGATCTAAAAGTCCTGTAGTCGAACTGTCTCTAGCTTTAAAAAGCAGCCACACGCCACCTCTGCCCCTACCACCGCGATTACCCTCAATTAATCGACTGCATCTATGTTTGCAAATCTCTATCGAGCTTTCTGCAAAATATATTTGACTGAAGTAATACCAGTTATAATATTATTTTTTTTTACAGAATTTTTTTTTAAAATGTGTCCCGAAAATGTGTATACACTCTTTACAAAACCAACATTTATTTATACACACCTCCAGTTGATTGTATTTAATTTTGTATTGTCCCTTCTGTACAAAAAACCTACATGGCTTATCATGTCATCCTTTTCTTGATTTTTTAAACTCCATTTTAGGCTAGGCACAGTAAGTTTTTCAAAAATTGATACAAACAAAAGACAAAAGTCGCCATTTTGATACAGTCGATGTTATGATGCAGTCGCTATTATGACGGTCGCTGTTTTGACAGTCGCTGTTTTGATACAGACACTATTTTGAAGTCGCTATTATGACGGTCGCTATTTTGACAGTCGCTATTCTGTCCGGATGCCGGCTTGATATACATCATAATCTACCATTGTTATAAATAATCTGGGGTGATCAAATTTTTTCAATAAAATATAAATTAATTTAGATTGAGAAAAACACCTCATATTATTTCAAAGTTTTCAAATTTTTCAGTAATTTCCCTGAAATATCAATTATTTTTATGCTTTCTATATTCCCCCATAACATAATAAAATAGTTTTTGAACAGAATATGAGTAAGTATGAAAAAGACACACTAAAATAATGAATGAAATGGCAAAAAAACCTTCCTCATTAAACACAGTATACATCAAACAAAAAAAGTAAATAAGTAAAACAGCAATGATGTTTAGTCCTATTAGAAATCCACTAGAAAGATCTCTTCATTGTTGGCACGTTTATAGTTTTGATTTTTTTCCACTATTTTAGGTTTACCCATAACCTGTTCAATAACTTACCTGATTGATTTCTTTTCTCCCTATAAGATATTAAATTTTAACTTATGATTGATAATTTAATGAATATTTAACAAAAAAGCCTTCGCTGATTTGTTGCATCCTGTCAGGCTAACTCATACCCTGTTTACATGTTATCCATTTATTAACAAAATTCAGGAATTCTTAAGTGGAAAATAATCTTGTTTTTAAACTGCCTGACAAAAGTATTGATGTAGTATCTATTACAAAATTTACCTGAGTTAGGGATGCCATTTTTTCTTTGTAAGTCCCTTCTCCTAATGCAGAAGATAATGAAGAAAACTGCAGCAGCAATGACTAGGGACCAATGTAACTACTATGATAGCAATCAAAACCTCTTTTGTTGGACCAGCCGTGCCTGCCGACATTATTAGGGTGGAATTGTCAAAGAAGACATCGATGTATAAAAGTGTCTGTGTGGCTTTCTGTTGTTCTTTAGCCTGGTCGCTGGCCACTATTGTCATGATATACAACCCTGTGTCACTCTGTGACAAAGTTTCTACTAAATTTATTGCCCCTGTTGCACGGTTGATTGAAAATGGGGCAGACTTATTGATAGTGTTGAGAGAGTAGGAAATCTGTCCATTGACTCCAGCATCCAAATCCTTGGCCATGATATCCACAATGACATCACTTTTTCGGGAAAGTGTGCGGTATTTGTAATGTGTTATTCCCTTTGACAGGAAATAAAAAGTAAGGTTCGTTGTCATTGATGTCGGCAACACTGATGATAACAATAGTTGACCCAGAGAGTGGAGGGTTGCCTTTGTCTACTGCGAAAACCATTAATTTATACTCGTTTTTGCTTTCTCTATCCAGGACAGCATTTGTTTTAACGACTCCACCATCAAGACTTACGGTGAACATTCCCTCTTTCTGTGAGGTTGGGTGTAGTATGTAATATATGCTACCATTGGCACCAAGATCCTTGTCTGCTGCCGACACAATGCCAACATATTTCCCCGGAGGATTATCCTCCTCCACCTCCATTGTATAGATAGGTTGAGAAAACTCTGGCCTTTCATCATTGACGTCCAGTAAGGTTATTTCAACTGTAGCAGATGATGACAGGGGAGAGACAGCTTTGTCTGTTGCTCTTATGGTAACAACTATTTTTCCAGCCTCCTCTCTGTCAAGTGGAATATTGGCTGTCATTCGTCCTGTTTTATCAACACTGAATGTTTGCTCATGGCTGCCGACGACTTGATAAAAGAACTCGGCATTAATGCCAATATCATTGTCCGTTACATTTAGCTGTGTAATGAATGCGCCTGAAATATAACAATTTTAATTAATTATTAGTATGAGAAAAATTATTATATGATTTTTTTCTGGTGCGGAAAACTTTCTACAAGAAAACACAGGACCAATTTTTTTATTTTTTTATAAGGTATTCAGTTTAAGAGCACAGTAAAAGATAAATATTTAACATTAATTTTGGAATATATTAAATATCCGTTAAATTGATTTTTTAAAATTGGCCTATAAATTAGACAATATTTTTAAACAACAAAACCAAAATCTCAAATTTAAAGGCACATGTGTTATTTTAGCACTGATCACTCAATTCAACTAATGATGGGTTACCTGGGACTATTGTTTTCCAACAAAGTGGCCTGATAAACTCTTTGGGAGAATTTGGGTGTCTGATCATTTTCATCCAGAACTTTAACAATGAAATAATCCTTTGCCAACAAAGATGGCAGTCCATGGTCGAAACAGGAAACTGTAACATTGTACTTGTCTCTTACTTCTCTGTCCAGTAGAGACTTTAAAACAGCCTAAATATAAAATATGTAAAATAGTACTAAGTTTTACAAAGTTTAAAGACAAAATCATGAAATAAATCTTTTAAAATTTGTTTTACCTTTTTTTTCTCAAAAATACACTTGGTCCTTTTTAGCCAGAAGGAAAATTAATTGATTTATAGCAATTGCAAAGAGTTTGAACAATGCAAACAAACCTTATATTTTCCAAAGTCCTCAAGAGGGACCACTTCAAAGACATCTGGGCGGATCTGACAGTCGGTTTGTCCATTCTCACCACTGTCAGGGTCTCTGACACTAACATGGGCCACGACTTTACCTATATCAGCAAACTCAGACACTTCAGAAATACCTTTAGTGTCACTGAGAGTGTCAATGATAATTTCAGGCATGCTGTTGACCGTGTCTTCAACTTGAATCTGAAAAATTAGTTATCACAAATTAGGAATGGGCCAGAAGAGAATTAGAAATAATTATTTTATGGAGGGAAAAAAAGTTGCCGGAGAATTCCCCAAGGGGACTTATAAGAGTCTTCACTGACTCAGGGACCATTGATGCCATCTCAAATGTCATATATTTGATTTCGGTAACATCATAAGTTCTGATTGAGTAATTTAACAATGCAAATTAAGTTTCAGTTAGTTAACAGCAGAAATTAAAATAGAAAATTAGTAATTTTTTGCTATTGGTATTTATGTAGCCGAGTGGTGGCTATGAATAAACAATGAAACACCAAAGTGGAAGGACTAAAACGATAACAGTAGAGTGCGTTTAACGAAACACGCCTTCATTTCCGCTCACCCCTCTGTCTTTTCATCTGCTACACTGCTGCATTTACAAAAACATACCCTAACTGTAGTGGTGGAAGTTTTTGGTGGATGTCCCTTGTCACTTGCTTCGATGATCAGTTCAACCAGCTGACCAGACCTGGAGTCAATAGGTTTAGTCAAGTAAATGTCACCAGTGGAGGAATCAATGCGGAAGAAGGAGAGGTCATCAGGTGGCTGGAGTGTTGAGAAGGTGTAGGTCAGCTCCCCATTTGGACCAGTGTCTGCATCAGTAGCTGTCACCTGGTAACAAAAATATTTTAATTTAAACATGTAATCATGACACTATTGAATACTGTAAGACTGCGTTTTCCTTTATTATATTTCTTATAGTAACATGCTTTGAATTTTATTATTTCAAGTGATTTTGATTAATTGACTGGAGTTTTTTAAAATCTTAAAATGAGCAAAACTGAACAATGTTTGATGTTGAATTATTTATTTCAAAATTATTGATTTCAAACCTTACTTTTTAGGTAAATATCAAAATAATTTGTTGTTGGCTTACAACATGTTTCTCCCTTGTCAAAGAGAATTTGTGGTTACCAAGCAAGCACTTGCAAGTATGAATATTACAATACAGATTTTGAAAAATTTAGTTGCATTGTTTATAAATTATAATTGATGTGAAATATTGCGAATAATAAAACTGGTAATCTCAATATTAATTTTACCCTTAAAATGATTTGATCCCTTCTAGTATCCTCCGGTATTTTCTGAAAATAGACAGGCTGCTGAAACACTGGGAAGTTGTCATTGATATCAGAAATATGAACTTCAACTGTAAGTGTTCCCGTCAGTGATGGTATACCTCCATCTTTAGCACCAACAAGAATCTGTACAAAAAATTCACATTTTTATTTATTTATTTATCTAAGGAATTTATATTTAAAAAGAACAAATAATTTATTATAATATTTCCAATATAATATTTCTTAAATTACCAAAATAATTTTAATGTACCATACTGAAATAGAAAAAGTTCATAATTATGCGGCTAAGTGAGTGATTGTTTTAAAAAATCAAGCTTTTATTTGCAGGATGTAAAGGTTATTATTTTGCATAAATTAAAAGCAGCTGTTTTACTATTTGTTACAAAATAAACATTGAAAATGCAGAAACATCATATTTCTAAGATTAAAAAAAATATTTTTTTTAAATTTCGGTTAGAGAATGTTTTGAGTTGAGAAAAAAAATTGCTGAAAAGATGAAAAACATTGCTTAACATTCAACTACATCACACTGTAAAATGAATAACAATATATTTCAGACTGAATAAATCCTTGAGCTCCACAATATGTGAATACTAATTTCGAATTACATTTAAGTTAAGCCTATACGATGTAAGCAGAAGAAACTATAAAAACCCACAATTTTAATAATTTTACTATAATAATTTCAATTTTTAAGTCTAAATAGTATTCTATTTTCTTCAAATGAACAAATAATTTTACACATGTAACAAAGATATAAAAGGGAATCAACACTTGTCAAGAAGGTTGTGTGTGAGGTGAGGACATTCGGTCACCTACCTTGTAAGTGGGTGACAGCTCCCTGTTGACGCTGGACACCAGGTGGAGATAGACATCCGTTCTGTTGTGTATAGTCTCGGTGGTTCTTATGTTAAAAAACGGTTCGCCTTTCAGTATAAGATATTCAGTAACACCATTACCGGGACCCGTGTCTCGGTCAAAGGCTGTGGGCAACTGAAACGAGCGATCCACCTCGACGTTCTCTGGCATGTTGAGCTCAAACTGCGTCTGGGTAAATTCTGGCGGGTTGTCGTTGATATCAGTAATGACTATGGTGAACTGCACCAATTTAAAGAACTCGGTGTACAGCGATCTCGCCGCCACTTCAAAACTGAGTTGACAGTCGTCCCGGAAGCTGCAGACGGTCTCCCTGTCGATAGCATTGAGTATAATGACGACACCGGTCTCTTTATTCACCGAAAAGTACGAGCTGTGGGGGTTGCCAGATGTTAGAATGTTGAACTGCAGGTTGAAGCCGGTCGGGCTGTTTTTCACGACTTTCGTGTCATTCAGAGAATCTAAAACTTTCAGAAAGTCGGGTTCATTGTTCAGACTAGCTATAACCGTACTCGCGGGGAGCTCTTCTTTGATGGTTTTTCTAATTTTCACGGGCTGTCCAACGAGAGAGACAACATGAAACACGAAAACAAAAGCAGTGGTCCAGATTAGAAATGCATTTGACGGAAGCCGTCCGCAAGGCAGACCCCATCGATGCAAGGAAGGGGCCGCCATTAAATTGATGGATGCTTCACGTTAGGACATCAAAGGATTTGATTCCTTTCAGTCATCTCAGTCCACGTTCCTCTCATGTATGTTGCTGCTTATTTAATTATTTCCATCGTTTCTTAGAGTATAGCCTATGTTAAAAAGTTTCACATAATAAAGCTTTTTAGGGACAGCTGCAGACTGCTAATTTGTTTGTGATGTCATTTGAACTGCAAGATAAGAGCAAATTTGAGATATTAAATTACTCAACTAACAAAATTAAAATTTTAGTTGAACACAATTTATTTAGAGAGAAAATGCGATGAAATTTCGAATATCTACTATCCCATCATTTGTGTATGTGATGTAACATAATTTGGAAAGGGTTACTTATAGAAGTTAGCCCAAGATCCAAAGTTTACTTATAAACAAATGTGAGATTTGAAAAGAAAGAGAGTTACAGACGTAATCAGAGACCAACTAACGCTACTTTTAATAATTAGCAGATAAAACTCTCGCCATCTGATTTGTAAATGGATTTTTGTTAAGTGCTTTTTTCGAATGTTTTGTCAAGTTACTTTAGTAAATGAAAAGTTCTAGTATTTCGTGGGAGGCATTTTCGACTTTATGTCCTGGATGCCCAGGCGGCCGCTTCAGAAGCCACAGTTCCGGGGCTCTCAGCTGTTAAGTCCCCTTGGGGGAGGGTGGAATAGCTGAAAGGATCTTCCGGGAAAACCCATGAACAGCACTAGGCTCGGGGCTGCTGATTTTCTTCCAAATGTAGTATATCTAGTATTTCCGCAACCGTTACCCGAGTTTTCTCTGGTTGAATTGATAACAGTTTCCAGATAGTAATAATTAGCGGTAGGCCTTATTAAAGCATTAACCCGTGGTTAAGAAAGATAAGATACTCTCTGGGTTAAAGAATTGTCTTTGTTTCTTTTTTTTTCTTTTTTTTAACGGATTTTTTGCTTCAAACTTTTTACTTTGAAAAATCTATGATGCTACATTAAAATTTCTGAAACTTTTGGCTATCAGCTTTTCGTATTGTACATCAAGCTAAAATTAAAAAGGGAAAGTCCTATCCCTCTAACCACCCCAACCCCCACCCAGGAGCGTAACGTATTATATTCAGCCTCAAGGCTAATGAACGGTCTCAAAACGACAAAAAGAATCAAAGTGGCACGTCAGTTATTTCAAAATTCCAATCGTTTTTAAATGGATGAAATCCCTCAATTTTTATTTAAAGAAAACCTAATGCGAAGCAGCGTTGGATAACAAGAAATCCGTCTAGTCAATAGCTTCTTTCAATAACACCGGTGTTTGTACAATTTATGTCTTCTTGATCTCTTTGTTATCATCTCGCCCTACCGACGGAAGGCAGCCACCGGGTGGCAGATGGCGATAACAACCTGATGGTGACCGCCCGGCAACAAAAGGTGAGCACACAAAGGAGGGTTGGTGTGAGGAGTGGGTGGAGTGGCCAGGAGCGTCAGCGGGGTAAGGAAAATAAATTTAAAGGAACTTTTTTTTTGTTAAACCCTTATCTTTAGCTTCGTAAATCATTCAATTACAGAATAGAGATTATAAATCTGAAAAACTGAAGATTTCAACAAATGAACGTGAACAAATTTCTAAAATTATTTAAAAAATAATTTAGCCACATTTTATTTCAGTAATTCCCAAAGACCAATTTTAAAAAAATCGCCATTATGACATTTCCTCGGAGCGTATATTAATAGCATCTAGAGATTGAGAGAATGTATTTCCATTGGATTGGGTTCAATTAAGATTATATTAAGCATGAGACTTCATAACGTGCTCCCATGTATGTGTGGGGTCGAATCGACCCTATTTACCAGACAGACAAAAACCTCCTAATGTGAAAGAAAGAAAATACGTATAACAATATCGATTGAAGGTAATCCCTGATCACCATGTATGAATAGTAAAGGCTGTGCTGCACTTATCTCATGCAGACTGAGTTTGTCAGCAAGATAACAAGTCAAACATACACTCCGTGCACTCGTTAACTCTAAGCCTTTATAAAGTATTCATTTTGTTTTTTCTTCAAGACCGTATTTTTGTTTCCAACTGGTATACTAATAAGCCATCCACAAATAAAACTCCCCTTGCCGGTTATCTTTCGGTTAGCAAACATTAATTATGTCCCCAGCTTCTTTTGAAAAATAAATCTGTTTCATTCTAGATCCGCAAGAAAAGTGCTTGCCTAAATGGACATATAGATTACTACAAATAACCAAAACATATTGTTTAAATTTGTAACTGCCTTAATTGTTTTAATATTTAAAAATATTTTAGAATTAATTTTGGAGGGATAGGAAGGATGCAGCCAGTTGTATAGTTAATAAATTATTATTAATATAGGTTGTGATCAGAGGCGTCACTTAGGGGTGCGGGGGTTGCGGACCGCACCAGGTGACACCATCACAAGGGGTAAGACCAAAGGGTAACATTCTGTATGTTCACGTTATTTGGCTCTGGCAGACTCAGAGGCGGTCTATGGGGTAAGTCGTGACGGGGTGACATCATGAGCTATTACCCCATTGGGTGACACCAACCCTAGTGAAGCCTCTGGTTGTGAGTTTTAATAACCTTTTGCTACCTCCGATTCATAATTGAGCAATGCAATCGGGGTACTTTTTAAAATCATTAACTGAAAGAAACACATTTACTTCAATATTTATTTTCTTAATTCCTCAAAGTATAACATGAAAAAAAAATCATTTAAGCTTTGGACCTATGCGTGGTCTCTCAAAAACGTTAGATGGTCTCCCTTCAGCTGCCATTAAATGGAATGGAACAGTTTAATTACATTTGCAGGTCCAAATTTACATTTTTGACTTGATTTATTTATCCAGACGAGTCCAGACGAGTCAAAGAACCAGATGGTACAAATAGAGCAGGGTGTACAAAGTCCGGCGAAAGGGCAAAATACGACTTGCGCTTAAATTTTAAGAGGCCTGTGGTTTCATCTTAAAATAACTAAATTAATTTACCAACGGAGTATTTAGTACAAATGCCACTTATAAAAACGTGATTTTTAAAAAATATTTTTTACCTCTATTTACTTATTGTTAGGTGAACTGCAGAACGTAAAAATCTTTAATACTCAGTTTGCCTATTATTTATCCAATATTTGTGAATTTCTAATGATGGAATAAGCGATTTTTAAATCTCGGAAATCCTAATAGCATTGTCCGCCGCCCCATACCCCCCCCAATCACTCTTAGGGGCCGTCCATAAAGTACGTCAAGCTATTTTTGATCATTTTTTTACCCCGCATGGCCGGACCCGTCACAAACTGTCACACTTTCTTACCCCCCCCCCTTGGAGCCTGACGTACTTTATGGATGGCCCCTTACAAATAAAAAAAATAAGAAAATAAAAAAATCCTACGATTTAAAAGCCTGCAACTGTTCAGTCTAAACCAGCGGTTCCCAGCCTGTGGGTCGCGACCCAAAAGGGGGTTGCGAAGGGGTTTCTGGGGGTCGCCAACTGTCGACTAAAAAATATTCATTTTAAATGTTCTCTATTTTGTAAAAACTTTATTGACAATTACTTATTTAAATTTCATGGGGGTCGAGGGTCACATGGCTTTTATAAAAAGTGGTCGTCACTCAAAAAAGGCTGAGAACCACTGGTCTAAACATATATCTTTTTTTTAACTATCTTAATGTTGCCAAAACAAATTTTTACTTCATGGAATATGACACGCTTTGCAAACAAAGTTTGGACCCCCTGACATAGGGTGAAGTTTTTTTTTCTTAATTGATTACAAGTGATGCAATTTTTTATCATAATTTTTTTAATATGGGGGAAAAAGAAAGAATGCGAAAAATGGCATGACATTTTGGTATTGCTATTTTTGATGTTATTAACGCCTTTCATCCTGTTGAAATTACAAACACCGTGATTTCGACAGTAACACAACCAAATAGTAATCACCCTTTGTGCAGCGACAAATTGTCTAATAAAAGTGTATGTATGCTTGACACGTTTGATTTATACTTGGTGTCCCTTACTTTTCTCACAACGGCACCGACAAACTTTTCTCTGACTGCGGCAATTATAAAAAATACCCCGGTGTCACTGACAGAAGCGGTGTCACTGACATATGCGGTGTCACTGACATAAGCGCCTGACTGATAACTGATATAATTGCGCGACTGAGTCAAAGACACAATGACACGAATCCAGTTGTCAAATAAATGCACGACAGTGTCAGTAGCATAACTTCATTAAAATTTAACTGAAAAAAGGATGCCTCACTGTGTCACTGACATACATACTTACACAACTGTCTTTGAATCTGAGGTAATTGGTTGATTGTGTTACGGGCATTTCAATTATAGACGATCGTGCCCGACGCCCGTGCGTGCTCCTTTACCACCAGGGACAATATAATTAATGACATTGTCGGACACATTAGTTATGCATCAGCAGACCATTTGTAATATTCGACCGTATCATAATCACGTCAGGACAAGCAAGCAGCATTAGCAACGATCGGTGGCCCTCAAGTCTAAAATTGAAAGTTAATTCTCGGACTTGACAATATGTTTAAAAAAAACATTACTGCATTATCTTTACTTTAAAAAAAAATTTATTTTTAAATAATCTTTAGATATTAATTTCAATTAAAATGAATGGGGGAGAAAAAGTTACGGTTTTATTAATTATTTTGAGAAATTGGAACCAAAATATATCGATGGTGAAAACAGTTTTTTTTTAATGTTTAGTTCATGAAGTCAGATATCTAAGAAGCTATATGCGTCAACATTATGTTTGCAGAATTACTTAGAAGTTGCGTTAGTAAAAAGAGACTGAGAAATAATGTGTTTATAAATGTGCATGTATATTTAAGATTTGAATTCAACTTAAATCATGTTTTAATTAAATATAAATTTAAAGAACAAAAAAAAAGATGTTATGTAAAATTACCTTTTCTATGAAAAAAATTGATATTTCTTGTACCGTATAAGCCTTCTTATGTTCACCGTTTCTCCGATTGCTGGATCGAAATTTCATGCATCTTTATTGCAGAAATACAATACATCCATCCTGCAAGGGCGTTACGCGGTCATTTAAAGTTGTTTTTCTTCTCATATCGGCTCTTGGTTGGTGGCCTAGCTAAACAAAACAATAAAGAAAATTGTTGAAGTTTGTGTTTTTATATTTACTTTAATTGTTAAAATAAATGATCCTATTTCAACTCATGATGTTCCTTTATTGATTTTTAAAAATTTCCGGTATCGATTTCACGTCTTACGAACTCGTCGGATTGAATTAAAATCTAGAAATACGTATAATTCTGATACAAATTTAAATAACGATGAAATACTTTGGTAAAACACAAAAATAAAACAAAGATATCGATGAAAATAAACATTTAAGTATACTTTTCGGCGGCTGGATAGCGAAGTCAATAGTGCGCTCGCCTCACAAGCTGAGGGGCGTGGGATCTAGCCCACGTTAAAGTCAAAATAAAAATGTTGATGAATGACTATCGCTGAAAAGTCCACCGCTGACCTGGAGAGGAGATGTGCGCCGCCAAGTCTACCAAGCCCCGAGAAATTCAAATGGAAACATTAGAACCCCCTACTCCTAAGAGGTTATGGGACACACAAAAAAGTATAAATGTCATGTCAACGATCTACCTAGTAGAGCACGAGTCACGAAACCAGCAGAGAAACTGGTGTAAAAAATGTAGCAGAAAAATATTCTAAACATGACGTGAATAAACTATAATAAAAACTGGAAGGTGTAAAGGTTTTCTTTATATGTTTCCTACTTCGTTTTGTTTTAAAATCCCTTATATTAACTTCACCGTCTTGTCTGTCGTGAATTCTGTCGTGGTCCCGCGGAAAAAAAATGGCCCACTTCACGTGACATTTTGCACATAGACTTTTGTCACCTAACAATGCATTGTTTCAAAATTTCATATCCATTGCATGCACCTTAATATAAATTAATGAATTTTTAGTTTATCACTATGTATCTCTATGTAACATGTACATTTTTGTGCTAGTCTGTCGCACGGTGCGTATTATATTGAACATAATTTGTATAATATATTCCCGATCTGTAAATTTTTACGCTAGTCTGTCCGCGGTGCTTATTATATTGAAAATAATCAATACTTTCAGTTTTGTCTCATTTATAAGGGATTTATAGTCAAAAACTTTTGTTTTTTTGGGTTGTTTAATAAAATCGCTTATATTAACTTCACGGTCTTGTCTATCGTGGTCTCTGTTTCTCTGTCGTGGTCCCGCGGAAAAAAAAATTATTAAAAAGTGACCCCCTTCCCGTGATGCTAGCGAGCTGAAATTTTGCCACATAGACTTTAGTCACCCAACAATGCATTCAATCAAAATTTCAGATCGATGGAATGTACCGTAATTAAATTAATACCTTTTAATATTTTTATATTAACTTCGCTTTTACGGGTTGTTTAACTATGTTTCTTCTATCAGGAAGGATTTTTGCTGATACGTTCGTTGTTTTCTGGCGTCTTTTTCATTCACGCTTATTCAATAAAACAATTTTATTCAGTTCAAGTGTGTATCCACAACTTGACTCTTCCAGCTTCAATGAGTTGTGTGGTGTGGATGAACTTCAATAAATGTATCCCTAATGTGTGGACGTCTTCGAAATGTATTTTCCAACTAATTGGCGTTGTCGGTGACATTGTTAGTGCATCTCCTCCAGTAGAACCGGCAATATTGTTTCCCACAATTCAAAAGCGCCGCAGTATATTTTTTTTTAAAAATGTTGCCACCGCAAATAATGAAAGAAGTATCAACCGTGACTACCACACCCTTCGTACTCGTCTGAATTTAATATCGCCTTTTTATAAACGGAAATGCTCAAAGTCCCTCTGAATTAAAGATAGATCATAAAATGCATTAAGTATCGTTAAAAAATGTCTAATTTCGCCTCATAACTTTTTATCATTTAAATAAATGTAATATTTTGTGAAGGAAATAGCCGACATGAAAAAAAAACCCGGTGGCCAAAAAACCAAGTGGCCAAATGAGCAGATGGCAAAATGACCAAGTGGCCGAATGAGCTAGCGAGTGTCGAAATGATTTTGACGAGTTGACCCGTGTTCAAATAAAAACAATCAATGATGGTAAGGTACAAGTCTGTTGATTATCGCAAGTCTTCTCTTTATGTAATAAATTTACGACACATTATTTATGTTTTTCTAGTTCAACCTACGACCCGCTATTTAATAAAACATGGCGAAGTTATTTTAAATTAAAAAGTATTTCCAATATTCAAAACTTGTACATAATCGACTATGAAGATTATTTATGTTCATATGTACCATAACGTGGCTTATGGTCATTGTCATTAATTAAAATGTAACAACATAAAAACTCACGAGGTGTGTGGTCCCTTGTAATTTTTTTCTAAATGACCCTTACAATCTTTTATGCACGAATTGTTAAGGTAGATTATGGATGACCTTCTCCTGAAGGTGGTGACATAATTTCATAATTGAATGGGGAAAATGACCACATTCAAATTTTGGCACGTTTTAATGGCTCGGTGTGTCTGTTCCATTTCTTCATGACTAATCTTCCCTTCCCCTTTTTACAACACACCAAGATAAGGTTTGTACTGATCTCAAACCATTTTTGTATAAGAAAATTATACAAAAATGTTACAGTTATTAATAAAAATAAAATCAAAGAAACTTAATCTTATACAACACGTCTGCCCTCTAAAATATTACTCCTAAGCACTTTTGAAAGATGTAAAAATGTTATCGAGAGGCGCTCCACATTATATGTTTTAGATCTACTGTAGAGCCCTACCTGTGTAATGTATTTTTGTTTCCCTGTTGCGTGACATAAGTAATTTTTTCCCCTATTATAGTTACATCCCGTTGTCAACAGGCTTGGCTGAAATGTGGAGTTAATGCAGCGCACATGTATTTGTCTACAAGCTAATGGGCTTAACTGACATTGCATTGAAAATAAATTTCTTTCAGGTATACCACTTCGTGTTTTATAATCTGGTATTGCATTTGTCTAAAATAAATAATCTACAATAAGAACACTAACTGCTTAAGGTAAGGGGCCGTCCATAAATGACGTCACGCACCTAGGGGGGATGGGGGTCACACTTTTGTGACGATGCGTGACGAGAGGGGAGGGAGGGGGGTTGAAGAAATGTGACGTCACATCAAAAGGGTAACTTTAAAAAAACTTCCACTGAAATATTTGGTCGCTTTACAATTTATTTATGACTTTTTGTTTCTTTTTTTTTGTCTTTTTTTTTAAATCAGTGCTTCTCAATGTGCCAGTCGGTAGGCCATCAGACGCTGGTTGGCGTAAGCTATCAAGACACGAAAATTAAATCTAATTATAATCCTTAAGTTTGAGAATCCACAAGATAACGTATGAAATTGTTACACTGCGTCGTTTGATGTTGACATCAAAGCATTTGTGATGTAACCGCAGCTCCGTTTGGTTCTCTCATGGCAGGAGTCGAACTTTTTTGCCCGTTACCCCAAAATATACAAGTTTATGTGTGCGTTAACCCCCCCCCCAACCCCAGACTCTAGGTCCTGCTCACATGACTCGGGGATTTGGGGGAGCGTCGTTAGCAGAAAATGCTACTGGTGAGTTTTACAAGCATGACAAGTGTCTAAAAATGATCTGAATACGATTATGTGTAGATATTTTAAGTCAAAACGACACGGAATATCCTTTTTCTTTAAAAGGGGAGGGGGGAGGGAATCTATTTGATAGAATTAAAAACGTTTTAAGTTTGATATAATTGTTCGATTGGTTTTTGGCCAAACGCCCCTGGCCACTCCAGTCTTCTATCTAGATATAATGGTAAATGAACCCATTTAAAATTAGTCAAGTATTCATATAACTTTATTGAATGCATCAAATTCTTGACATCGCAATTCGAGAGGAGCACAAAACAACTTTTCTTCTTAGCTCAGTTTTTAAGGCATTAATTTTAAATATCACAGAAAGGATACGTGATACAGACAAGTCATGTGGATTAAGATTATTGTCACTCGTGTCAATATAAATGAAAGTAGGGTAGATTTAGGTGTCTTCGTATAGTACGTAGGTAAGAAATCTACATAGTGTCAAATTTTTAAAAAATGCATTTTCTGGAAGGAATCGGTTCTATAATGGGCATATGTTCCAAGCGTACAAGTACACATGATGTATTTTAATATATCTAGTGGATTGTAGTGGATGTTATATGTCCCAAATGAGTCTGCATTACCCCCAAGAATTCTCTTTTTGACCCCAGATGAGGATATTAACGTCTGTTCGAAGACCTCTTTCTTACGGGTGAATTGGGGGATTTTTAAAAAAATACATTTTAAAAATATTATTTTTAAATATTTTTTTTCTAAACAAAGACGTTAACCGTGATGATTAAAAGTAAATGTTTAATTTGTATGCATTAAAATAAAATATAATCTAAGAATGTTGTTAACACAGTTCGTTTTCTGAAGGCCGGTTAAACGTTTTTAAAAAATACTTCACACGGGTTACGATATTTTAATGTAGATCTTCACTAAATAAATAATAAATACTTAAATGACAATAAACGTGATTTGAAACATACTTATATTCAAATAAAAAATATATTATTTTTTTTTGGGGGGGGGAGGGTGTCAAAGATTTGTGACGTATTTTTAGAGGGGGGGGGGTATAAGTTTTTGTGACGAGGGAGGGGGGGGGTGTCAAAAATCGGCAAAAATCGCGTGACGTCATTTATGGACGGCCCCTAAGGCTAGTACGTATTTGACGATGCCATTTGAGATGAGAAACCGAAATCGTTGATGTTATTGGTAAAATATTTTCACTTACACTTCCTGAATAACAAATAAAAAACATAGTGCGTTTCATCAGCGTGATTCCCCCCCCCCACCCCACTCCATGTATGCAGTAGAATATTCATTTAATATTGAATAAATTGGGTTGTATAATGAATTAACAACAAAAAAAAAGGAAATGCGTTTTTAATAATAGACATCTTTGATTAAATTTGATTTTTTTCCGTTTTCCACAGTTGAAAAGATAAAGGATTTGCTAGTGGGCTGTTGCCAGCAAGACTATTACCGTGTATACTTGTTCTTTAGCCCGTTCTTTCATAAGCGACACACACACACACACACTTTTGGAAGAGAAAAGTATTACAAGTGTATAACCCGTTCGGAAGCCCCCAAAAAATAATAGGACAGCTTAATAAAAAAAATGTTTAAACTACAAGCTAAATCGGTCATTATGCTTGTTTACTTTGTGCGGCCTATCTTTGTCTTTGTGCTCTTCGTTCTTTGGTAAACAGTGACGAAAGCGCGTACATTGAAACTCGTTGTTGAAAAAAAATTGTAAAACAATTTATTAAAACATTCACAAAAATAAATAAAATGATTAAATAAGGTAAATGCAGATGTTTAATAATATATTATAGCTTCTGGTAGAGCAGTCGAATCTTGTAGAATGTAGAAAAGGACCTTGATGATATACAATAACAACAATATTCAATATCAATGCAGATATACGTTAATGCCCCGCTCGTAAGCCGACCCCACCCAACTTTTCCCCCCCTAGATTTTGTCCAAAAAAGGTCGGCTTGCGAACGAGTATATACGGTAGTTGCAGTATTGTTTTAAAGATATTCCCAGCTATTTAAGACAACGGAACCAGGCAAAATTAAACAACGTCAGAACCACTCGTCAATAGAAGGCAATGAATAAACAAATTCAAACTTGTCCGACAACACATGTGCAATAAAAAATATTTAGGAATTAGGGGTTGTTGAGTTGTATGATGATCATCTACAGTTTCATAAACACAAATCTATGTCGTAATTTAATAATATTGAATTCATTCATGTTTGAATCACAACAGATGTTTCTAATAACATTAGTTTCTGCGTTGCGTTGCATAATACGAATATATATATATATATATTTTTTTGAAATTACGATTTTTTTGTTATATATAATGAATTTATATTGAAGAATAAATATTTAATTTTTAATTTTTGTTATTTGGGGTATGGGGGATTTTTCCTTACACAAATCACACTAGATTTTATAAAAAATGAGAAGTATAAATAAGTTACTTTAAAAAAAAAGAAGAGCATGAAATCGTTGTAATTTTGGCAATGGTTTGTATAACTGCCTCGTAGTTTTGAGAATTTTTCATTGACAAGGTTTCTAATTCATTAAGCAACTTACTATTTTCTCTTATATTGGACGAATTCGAGGGAGTACATAATTTGATAATTTAAATAACGTATAAATAGCATTTGGAGTTTACTACTTTAACATATAGAGTATTGTTTTCCCCCTTTATGATAATAGGGTAATTGCATTTCGCTTGATAGAAGGTTGATAAGTTAAGACCCCCAGCCGAGTCAGCTGATGTGGGTTTCCTTATCACAAGTTTAAGATACAATTCAGAAAACGTGTTCAAGAGCTAATTAACTGACAAACGTCATACCGAAAAAAAAACCCATTAACTATGACAAAAAATCCTTATTTCAACGGCTAGGCTTCCCTCTGTTCTAAAATGACTTATCTACCAATCAATGAACATCTTACTGCATTATTAAATTCCTAACTTTAAGTACTTGCTATAAAGTGCTGCACAGGTTTTAGATATTAACTTTGAGGATTTAGCCCATATATATTTGGAAAAAAATTGAAATGATTTGTTTTAAATAAAGTTTTGCAACGAAATTTTCAACAAGTGTAAGTAATTATTTTTTACCTTGCTTGAGGAAACACTAATTAAGTCCTTGTAGCCCACAACACTGGTGTGGGATCACGACTGTGCAGGCCAACTGGTGAATGGGGCCCAAAGTTTGTGTGGATCAGATAACACGGTGTCAAACTGTGTCAAAATGTCTACCAGGGTAAGGACAGACACAGGGATATATCCTGCCCGTCGGGAGCACACTTACCCCAACAGTCTAAATTGTCATTTTTAAAATCAATTTTCGACTTTAATCTATGATACTATTATTACTAATAAAAAAAAAGTTTTTTTAGTTTTTTTTCCACAATAATAAAATACAAGTTTATAGATATTTTTATAGGTAATTTTAAAAGGCCCCAAAATAAAGCAGAGATGCCAAGCTACTACATATCAATGTGTTATCGTGTCAATCTCATTATGTTTAGGATTTATATTATTGTCTTCTATAGGTATTAGTAGATTCATCTTACTGGCTGGACACTGGTCCTCCGAGAAAGCAAAGAGTTGAGGGGGCGTGGGGTTTCAATTTTTTTTTCTAAAATAAAATTATACCGATTTAAATGTTGACACAAAGATCTTCTGTATAAAAGGAGCGCCTGTAAAATAATAAGATAAGCGAATGTGTGATGTAACATTTCTTTTTATGAGTTTTGTTTTAACTTTCACGTTAAAAATAGCGAAAGAAGCTAATGAAAGAAGTTTTTGTTTAAAGTGTTAAAAAGCAATGGTTTGTTATATAAAAGGAATTCTTTAGCTTGCTATATCCTTGTGTTTTCGATTGTATTCGAAAAGCAGAGCGAGGAAGGCGTGGGTGGAGAGTGGGTTCTTGAATCTATGTGTGTAACCCGGTGTGGTGATTATTGGTGTAAGCTGGAGTGGTCATTATTTGTGTACGCTGGCGCGGTCACCTATTTGTGTAGGCAGTCGATATCAAGGTAAATGTTCTAATATGTTCCAGAGATAAGTATGTTAGTAAAATGTGATATTTTTGCACTCTGTAAAATGTGAACATTTCTTGAGCTGTATGAAAACTTTATACAATAATATTTCAATGCATTGATCACTGATTTTATACAAAGAAATAATAGATAAATTTAAAATCACCTCTGTGCAGCTATTAATTATGTTCCTGTCTTTACGTTTTTGTCGTTTTGGTTGTTTTTTTTTAAATGTTTTTTTTAAATATTGTTTTTTTGTTTCTTGTGTTTTGTGTGTGTGTGTGTTTTTAATAAAAAGAGATTTTAAAATACCGGTTGATGATCTTAGCAATTTTTTAAGGGAGTGTCTATTGGTAGTCGACTACCAATAGCAGGTCCCTGCGGGTGCGGCTATTTGTAGTCAGTTATTTATAGCATCCAATGGAATTTAAGGAACACTTAATAGCTACTGATATAACCATTCAAAATTCACCAAATGTACCGAACTTCCTTAGAGGCATGATAGAGAGTTGGACTTGTGAACTGATTGATGAAGATTTTCGGTTGAGCCTAATGTTTGTTGTTTTTTTTTAAAAGTTTTAGGGTCAAGGTTAGGGATAGTTGTCTATTTTTTTTACATTAAAATAGAAAAACAAATATAGGGACTACCCGAATGAAATCAATTTAAAATTCTTATAATTGCGATTAAATTAGATCATTTAGTTTTAGGGTCAGGGTTAGGGTTAGTTGTCTATTTTTTACATTAAAATAGAAAAACAAATATAGTATAATATAGTATATATTATATAGGGACTAAAACTAATGAAATCCATTTAAAATTCTTATAATTACAATTAAATTAGATATTTTAGTTTTAGGGTCAGGGTTAGGGTTAGTTGTCTATTTTTTACATTAAAACAGTACATCACACTCAGAATATTACTTTAACTTAGTAGTAGTTTTATTAACAATTAATAATAGCGAACTACCAATAGCCGACAACCGGAAATGGCTATTTGTAGTCGAGTACCAATAGCTCTCTCAAGGAGGTTTGATAAACTGGAGGTGGCGTCTGCTATCAGATGGTCGCTAGCGGGTGAAGCCAGTGGGCGGAGAGTGGGGGAGCCTATCGCCATATTGTTGGACTCAAAACATTCCAGCAGCTTTCATTACCTCAATACCAGTTTTATCATTCTGGTAACGACTCCAATGAGCTTCGTATTTTGTCATCTCGTTTTTTCTATAGTCTGCTAAGAAAAAAGTTCATTTCTGGTGGTCTAGATATTCTATTAAGGTCAATGTATGTAAGGTTATTTATTCGGTCAGCTGATCGAGGGCTACAGAGGCTGGTCTTATATTAATAATACGCTAACTATATCGAAATGAAGTTCTACTGCTATACATAATTATAAAGAACGTACAAACAGGTCAACACATTTATTAACATTACAGGGGTCAGCGCAGGACTTTCTTAGTGTATCATTTATATTGTGGCTTTGGGTGGGCTCGATCCCACGACCCTCAACTTTGTGAGGCGAGCGCACTACTGGCTTCGCTATCCAGCCACTTTATCTTATGTAGTTAAGTAATATCTATACTTTTAACTTTTGGACCAAATATTTTCTTCGCGTATTGAAATTGTTTTGCCATATTTTGCATGGATTTGAACGATTTCATGATCAACGCTTATTAATTTGTTTATTTTGTTCTATATTAATAATTTAATGTATTACTTAATTTGTAACTTAACTTATTTTATAGTATAATTATAATATTCACAATAGACAGTTTTAAAATTATAAGGATAAATAAGATATAAATATAACACGTGAGACAAGCAACATTTTTATTTTTAAGTTCGCAAATCAACTCACAACTGCAACTGCAACTGCCCATTTAAAGTTCAATGGAAAAAACAAACAAAGAATATAAAACAAAATGAAATAACTTATATCATATATTTAAAATGTTTAAATCTAAATACTGAATTGAAAGTATTGAATGATTGACTACTGGCAACCTACTAGTCAATGACAAAGAAGTTGAAAATGAAAGCCAACACTGAGCCTGTCCCAGTTACCAAGGCTCCCGTTCAAAATATTACAATATAATAACATACACACTACACAGCTTCCAATGTTTTGAGTCGCTCAAGATGGCTGCTGCGGGTGGGGGTCTGGCTTCAGCCTAGTGACGTCACGCCGCCTCCAGTTAATCAAACCTCCTTGAGCTCTCTAGAAGCTATTGGTATAGTCAACTACCAATAGCCGCAGCCATTTTTTAATGTTGAAATCGTATCATGAAGGGAGCTTTACAAGTTAATAAATCTGAACGAGCCATATACATAATTAACGATTTGTATGAGTTACAAAAATGTGCACCATTATCTGCCCATTAGGCTGCTACTTGATGGATATATTTGTCAACAGTTTGGATTTATCATTTAAATTTGCTCAATGATAGCCCTTTCTGTTTGTTTGGAGATATGATTTTAAATGAGTCATTTGGTGGAAGAGGGAAAATAATTAAATTGTTTTATTTGTTTCGGTATCATAAAAAAGGAAACAAATTGAATTTATAAGTAATCAAAGAAAATGTACATTTTAAAAGTGATACCTCAATGCTTTAATAACCTGCATTTCTTATTTGAGGTAAAGGCGATAACGGTACTAACAAGTCATTTTAAATTAAACCTAAATAAATAAATAAATAAATAAATATGACAAAAAATGGTTCATTTTTTTGTTTTTTTACAGAAGCATAGACATAAAACATTACAATAAAATTAACTTCAGCAATTATTTTTTTCCAATAACCAATAGCTAATATAACTTATAACCAATTATTTTATTTGAAATGATAAAGAATTAACATACGCACTCAGTTACATAGCCTTGTACGAGCCATGTTCAATTGCGAACATTTCGTTGAAATAATTCATTTATTCAAGAAATTGTATATAGGAAGGTGAGTTAAAGCTCACACTCACACATAGATTGTGCTATTGTTGAAGGAGAGAAATGGTAGAACGACAGCGAATTATTTAATTCTTTGTTCAATCTTATTCGCCAAGTAGACTGAAGCTTGAATTATTTGAATGTTAATTATTATTGGACAGTATGCGGTTCAAGTTCTAGATAAGTTAACCATGGTATTTTTTTTTCAAATTAAATAAATTTTAAGTTTATTGTTTTCAGTTAACATCCAATATATTGTCACCGATCAGCATCTGCTCCAAATTTCAGCTCTCCAGCTAATCAGGAATTTGATTTAATTTACCCGACACATTTCCCGACAGACGGACCATGAGTTGAATAAAGATATGGAAGATCGGTGAAATGGGATCGGCGACCTGACAGGCCGAAGCTTTGGGGAATGTTTCATTTCCCGTGAAATCTGATCCCTGTCCTATGTTAGATAGCGACCTCGCGATGCACATGTTTGCAGACGTCTTATAGAGAGTTGGAGCACACCTCGTTTTTTCTACCCCTCCCCCCTCCCCCCACTTTTAAATTTGGCGATACTTGTGGCAGTGCAGCCCACCCCACGCGACTGTCTGTTCAGGATGGTTTGGTGAAATAAGGAAATTAATTAAAGTTGAACAGAATATTATGTTTAACTCAAATGTTAATTCTCAAATTTGTAATTTAAAAGCCACAAAGAAGAAAACAACAATGTTGAATCAACACTATCAAACCAAGGGCAGTAAACCTCGCAGCTTATTTTTCATGACTACCAGATAAGACAGGAATAATAAATTTAGTTTAAATTAAGCATTCTGAAAAATTGAACCATATGGAATAAGGTGAATAGAAACAAAATAAAGCTAAAGGAACATGTAAAATTGGCAGTTACAGGAAGAGAACAATAAGTGTTACAAAATAATTTTCAAGAAATAAGAATGTAAGTGGAGTGACTGGCATCGCATTTGAGGGGAAATATCCATTTTTGGGAGGACATTGTTATGATTAATTATAAGTTGTTTTTTTTTAAATATTATTTATAAGAAAAAGTCATTAATTATTTTTAAATTTTTAAAAATTGTTGAGATTGTATTTAAACAGTTGCACAAAAGTATATAATAATATCTTTTTTCTTCATAATCAGACCAATGTTCCCTTAAAGCTGCGCGGCTGCGCAGATATCTGACCAACGTCGCGCAGCACTTTAGAATTACCGCGCAGTGAATTTTGTTTTTTTTAAATGCACAAAAATGGAAACACGTGTTTTTACTTTTCACACAAGACCAAAGAACCTTAGAGGGAAAATTGATTTTGACACAACCACAACTTTATAGCAGGATATAATTTTGATGCTGTTTCGATTTAGGCCAGTCATATTTAAGTAACATAGTATTATTGTTATTTTGTGTTGACTTGAGAGTAAGTTGCCGACTTAAGGTTACGGCTCATGTCAGCCTCCCCCCCCTTACCCCAAAGGCGCAATTTTTATAAAAGCTTCAAAATGGCCAAACCTGATACAAGCTCCATGCATTCGAACAACTCTTCGATTACGTTTCTCAGCTGTGACTACAACTCCACGGTAGAGCAGATAGGAACGACCCCATAAATGCGAATCAATGGCCCTGTTAGTTTAAGAACCCCTCGTCTCTCTTTATTTCTCTCTCGCTGTGTCCCTCTCCTCTCACTGTGTCTCCGTATGAACAGAACATGTTTTCGTTTGGACTTGGGTTCAAAGAGAAATAATCAGTAGTATTATCTAGAATCTAGATGGAGAAATTTTTCATGGTGAAAGAGTAGAATTTCATTCCGCGAAATAATTCAATAAGGCTTCCTGTGTCGGTAAAACGTTTAACTCTTCAACTCGTATTGGTCTAAGTCAGGGGTCGGGAAACCATGGCTCGCGAGTCAGATGTGGCTCTTTTGATGGCTGCATCTGGCTCTCAGACAAATGTTCGATTATTTTAATTTCTTTTTTTTAATTCAGAATGCATTGATCTACATTATAAGTGTATATAAAAAACAGCATAAAAATGTTATTAAAAGAATTCAGAGACCTAATTATTGTACTTTTAGTGTTGAAATTACACTAAATGCACACATTTATTTGAATTTTTAGTTTTAGACATAATGTATGGCTCTCACAGAATTACTTTTCAAAATATGCGGTGTTTATGGCTCTCTGAGACAAAAAGTTTCCCTTGGTTGACATTCTTCGTAGTATCCATTCCTATTTTATGATATCTAGCAGACTTTTATTTATGAGCCATCAATAAATAAATGAGCACTTAATGATATTTTCGTTTTCCCCCATTAATTTACATTGCGTTTGTGGGAATGAAAAATGACCCCCTTTCCAGTCCATGACGGACTATGGGACAAGTGATGTAGCGTTCGCAAGTTTTTAGCCACCACTAACGAGCAGGGGAATGTGTGGCCAGCACAATGCCCCAGTGGCCTTGCCAGTACCTGGGCTCGAACCCGCGACTCAGGCTCTGCCTCGGATCGATAGTCCAGTGCGCTACCACTTAGACCATCGCGCATGTCAGCCGCAGTAAATTTGTGTTTAGCTACAGATTTTTTGCATGTCAACAAAAATGGGATTTCTATTCAGTGCTGATTGCATCAGTTCCATTTTTTTCGGCAACAAGTCCATATTATGATTTAAAAATGGTAAATAATTACTCATTAATTTGAACATGTTACACTGTGTGTTGTGTTTTGATTGTCTTAGCGCTGCCAAACGTGATATAATTTAAATTTTCAACTCATGGCAAGACCAGTCAGGTTTGGTAAAAGAAAAAAAAGTATATTGAAAAAATAAATTTTTGAAAATAGATATAAAAAAGCCAGACCTAATACGCAAATGCACGATCACAACACGCTTGTATATATACTTATTATAATACTTATTATAAGTAGCTATATAGATAATGATGTACATGTACATCGAAAATGACAGAGAACATAGATTTATGCATTAAAGTGCTTGGTAGGATAGATGGTTAGACTATAAACATTAATGAAGGGATGGGTTTAATTGCTGGAAAAAAACATACAGGCAAAAAAGCAACAGAGCAACACAAATGAAAACACACGACGCAAACACACATACACACAGAAACACACGTACATAACTACATACATGCATACATATATACATAACTACATACGCACAAGCGTACCAACGTACATATACATACAGACATACCAACATAAATACATCCATCGATTAATAAAATTTACGCCTAGATATGGATAAATTATTTAAGTTAATGAAATCACATTCACTTTAAGTTTTTCATGCTACATTGTCGCGGTTGCTTTTTGATTAGAAACGTGTGCAAAAACCAGAGCACGTAGCAATGGAAATTTAATTTTCCAGATTTTATTAGCTTTAAATGAACCCAATTGAAAGCATTCATTAACTATGCCACATACATAAAGGCATCTTTAATGCTTCCATTCAATCATGCCCACTGCATGGACGTCAGCTACGCCATTCATTAAAAATAAGCTGTAATGATTGCTCCGCATCAACGGTTCGTTGTATAAAGCCACCAATGGTTGCGTGAGTAAAAGCCACGAAATTAACTTACTGAGGTTTGACTGAAAGGGCAGGTGATATTTAAGTAGGTTCATGGAAATGGAATTATCTCCTAATGCAGCAGGCAGGTACTTAGCGACCTTTACACTGCTTGACTAATTGAGTCTTTCCATGGTTACAATGTACACACCTCTAGTACGATGTGAGACATTCGTCAATATTATTAGCTGTGTAATATATGTTGTATGTTCAATAAGTAACAATATCATGTTTAGCACAAGACCAGGCCCGGATTTAGACTTGATGGGGCCCTAAGCTATTTGAAATATGGGGGGCCCTTTTGAAGTCCAGATATTCTATGTCAGGGCCAAATATGAAAAATAAATCCTGCAAGAAGCGGGGGGCCCTAAGCCATAACATGTTTAGCATATAGGTAAATCCAGCACTGCACAATTTCTTATATAATACTACATATTCGCAAATCGATTTTAATTGAGTTAAATGCTCTACATAGCAGAAGACATTTATATTAATTTTACTACCAATGCACGTAGACGTCTACCAATGAGAAGCTATGCAGTGTGTAGCGCAAGACTAGTATGACAATACCTACAAGCAATTATAACTAGAGGGGGGGGGGAATAAAACACTAGACCAGTGATGGCGAACCTATGGCACGCGTACAAAGTCGGCACGCAGAGCCTCATCACCCGGAACGCGACTAAAACATTAATTCCTTTATCAAACCAGCTACGCCAAACCCAAAATTTTCGGGATTCATCGGAATGTTGGCCCTTTGCTATGAATAAGTGGGTTTTGGTTAAAGTTTGGGCTAGCGGCCCCAAAAAGGTTCGAAACCTTTGCCCTAGACTCATTGATGAGCGATTGAACGTCGTAGAAGTGAGTACCCTCTTCTGTAGGGAATCTTACACCATACGCACAGTATTCGGGTCAGCTATATATAGATCTCATGTCATAGCAGTAGCGGTCTCTTAAGTTGTGATGATTTTGTTTAAAGTATACTGGAAGTCTGGAACCATCATTTGGTAAAAATAAATATTATAAAAAATGTGAATATAACAAATAACAAGACGCGGATGTGCAAACCTTTGATACAATTCATTAATTTTTTTTTATAGAGTTGATTAAAGATCACCAAAATGCACACGGAAGATATACACACATACGTGTTGGGGTGAGTGGTAGACTTATTCTCAGTACTACCAGTAAACGTATAAGGAAACAATGTTCTCTGAGATGAGCCTTATAGGTGCAGCTTTTAATCCTTGTCCCACTTCCCGGTTACTACTGATCGTGGCGGACCTTGATTAGTATCCCCGTGGATAATGAACTATCTATTCCATGGGTGGCCAAATCTGTAGTAACTGAGAGCCATTTTTTTAATTAATATTCAAAAATTTTGAGAGCCACATTGGGACATTATCACTCACGTCCCCATCAATGTTCCCTTTAAGCTGTGCGGCTGCGTATATATATATATATATATATCTATATATATATAATATATATATATCATATATATATATATCATATATATATATATATATATATATCTAACCGACGCCGCGCAGCAGTTTAGAATTACCGCGCAGCAAAATTTTGTAAAAATATTGCACACAAAATTTTTGTTGTGCAAATTTGCACTTGAGTTTTTTTTACTTTACACAAGGACCAGCAAACCTTCTTTATCAATAAATACGTTCTATTTTCGTTTCCTGCAACTTATTGCCATATTTTGTGGATTTTTATCGAAACGGGAACAAGAAATTTAACAGTTTACATCACCAACTACTTACAAACTAATCGCTCCCTTTTAATTTGATCAATTGTTCGCGAGCCGCAAAGTGAACACAGAAGAGCCGCATGCGGCTCGCGAGCCGCAGTTTGGCCACCGTTGATCTATTCTATAATGCAGTATTGGTATTTGGGGGCGGGGTTGGGGGGCATGACTATAAAGTTCGCCTGATGAAATCTTGGACTTGTGTCCCGGTAACAATTGAATCCTTCAATAACACGGCTGACTGATCTTGAACACCAGCCATTTTTCAGAGGAACGTGTTGATCTTAATGTATGTTTAAATGTACTCTATAGAACTAGGTGTTGATCTTGTTTGTATGTTTCAATGTCCTCTATAGAACTAGGTGTTGATATTGTTTGTATGTTTCAATGTCCTCTATAGAACTAGGTGTTGATCTTGTTTGTATGTTTGCAAGTCCTCTATAGAACTAGGTGTTGATCTTGTTTGTATGTTTCAATGTCCTCTATAGAACTAGGTGTTGATCTTGTTTGTATGTTTGAATGTCCTCTATAGAACTAGGTGTTGATCTTGTTTGTATGTTTGAATGTCCTCTATAGAACTAGGTGTTGATCTTGTTTGTATGTTTCAATGTCCTCTATAGAACTAGGTGTTGATCTTGTTTGTATGTTTGAATGTCCTCTATAGAACTAGGTGTTGATCTTGTTTGTATGTTTGAATGTCCTCTATAGAACTAGGTGTTGATCTTGTTTGTATGTTTGAATGTCCTTTAAAGAACTAAGTGTTGATCTTGTTTGCATGTTTGAATGTCCTTTAAAGAACTAAGTGTTGATCTTGTTTGTATGTTTGAATGTCCTCTATAGAACTAGGTGTTGATCTTGTTTGTATGTTTGAATGTCCTCTATAGAACTAGGTGTTGATCTTGTTTGTATGTTTGAATGTCCTCTATAGAACTAGGTGTTGATCTTGTTTGTATGTTTGAATGTCCTCTATAGAACTAGGTGTTGATCTTGTTTGTATGTTTGAATGTCCTCTATAGAACTAGGTGTTGATCTTATGTGTGTGTTTAAATGCACTCTTTAAAGAACAGGTTATCTGAACAGATTAGATGTCGCCAGCCTGCTCATTGAGACAAAAATCGATATTACCTCAACCTACTCCACACTATCGGGTTAAAGCAATCCCCATTATATTGCAGAGCCAAGACTTTAAGCCGTAAATTGTCTCCTATAATTGAGCTGCATTGAAATTTTGACATTTACTGAAAACACATAGAGCCAAATCAGTATCAAATAGTAAATGGTGGAGCGGAGACGTTTATTTAATGTCTCTTCTAGGTGAAGCCCTGATTTTTTTCAGTGTTAATTCTTCATTTTAATTACCGTATATAATCGTTCTATAGCCCGTTCGTTCATATGCCAAACCCCCCCTCCCCCACACTTTTGGAAGAGAAATTTTTACAAGTGTATATATAACCCGATTGCAAGCCGACCCCCCAAAAAATAATAGGACAGCAAATGGTACACATTTTAAAAAAAAACTACAAGCTAAATCGGTCTTTATGATTGTTTACTTTGTGCTGCCTATCTTTGTATTTGTGTTCTTTGTTAGGCAAGAGTTACCGGTATTTAAAATTTAAAAAACTCTTTGGTAAACAGTGACGAAAGCGCGTACATTAAAATTCGTTGTTGAAAACAAAATTTGTAAAACAACTTATTCAAACGTTCAAAAAAATAAATAAAATGATTAAATAAGGTAAGTGGAGATTTTTAATATTATATTATATCTTCTGGTAGAGCAGTCGAATCTTGTAAAATGTAGAAAAGGACATTGATAATTTACAATAACAACACCTATATTTAATATCCATGCAGAAATCACCTATGACCCGCTCAGAAGCCGACCCCTCAACTTTTCCCCCTATATTTGGTCCAAAAAAGGTCGGCTTGCGAACGAGACTGAACGAGTATATATGTTACTTATCACTATTCGCTGCCCTTACATAGTTCTCTAATTGCTCCCATAAAAGAGATGATTGTATCACCAGAGAAGAAGATGGCTTAAAAGACAAAGAGAATAATTCCTTGAAACAATGAAATAAAAATAGAAACAAATTTTGTTTGCATTATTACATGTTGTCAGTTTGTTTTATAAATTAGTTAAACCAGATTTTAAAAGTTTATATCAATAACGATTTTTTTTTATACTTTGGAACAACCAAATACTGATATTATTACCGAATGCCCCATTATCGTACCGCATCCACCTCCAATACATGTGATCAGTTTTAAAATATTTTTTTTAAATTCAATTTTCTCTTGAGAATATTGTTTTGTTGTTTTTTTCCCATCAATTTCTCAACACGCCTTTCTCAAAAGAATTAAGTATAAGTTAGATTAACAAAACTAATCATCAAATTATTAAACACACAGGTGCTGTTACCGCAATGAAAGTTCAACATTTTGCTAACATAATAATATTATATATATATATTCTCACATCGTTTGCTATATCGACAAAATTTCAAAGTAAGAGGAGCCACTTGAATGAAGTTTATTTGGAGGGAAACACGATAACGATCACTCGAACTAAGCGATCGAGTGATTGGGCCTCAACACTGGGGTCAGCTGGTTCATACTGTACCGAGGATAGGCCGTTCGGGTGAATAGTTTACACGATAACATGGCGCCACGACTGGCCTCTTGAGTGACCACTCGTGGACGTTGATAAAAGTCTATGGGGTGGTCATTTCCCTGAGAATAACTTATGATATTCCCACTTGAGGTCAGCTCAAGGACGCCAGCTTGTCACACTGTGGTCATCTCAACATACATCATTACTGGTCAAGAGTATAGACCTATCTGAAACCCAAACCGATGCACGTAGACGTACCAGCACCTGGACAGTACCAGTACCTGGACAGTACCAGTACCTTGACATGAATACCACCTAGACAGTACCAGCACCTGGACAGTACCAGTACCTGGACATGAATACCACCTAGACAGTACCAGCACCTGGACAGTACCAGTACCTGGACATGAATACCACCTAGACAGTACCAGTACCTGGACAGTACCAGTACCTGGACATGAATACCACCTAGACAGTACCAGTACCTGGACAGTACCAGTACCTGGACATGAATACCACCTAGACAGTACCAGTACCTGGACATGAATACCACCTAGACAGTACCAGCACCTGGACAGTACCAGTACCTGGACATGAATACCACCTAGACAGTACCAGCACGTTGACAGTTCCAGCTCCCGGACATTGCCAGCACCTTATCTGAACTCTCTACAGTTTGACTTGTCATTTCATAGAAAATCTTACAAGATGTTCCTGTAAGTGTAAGGTTCAAAAGCTTCTCCTGGCCAAATAGTCAATAGGTTCAGTTTCCTTATGAGGAGTTCATTTCATTTATATGTAGCACTGAGCTGGAGGGTGACGTATGGAAAAAATATACAATCATTTATTCCAAATGTATTTATTTAACTGCTTTACTAGACTAAGATTATATTTCTATAAATAATAGGGCAACATTCATTATTACATGTATACATTTTTTCAATGTAAAATAATATGCTCTAAATTCTAAATTAATTACAAAGGAAAACAAAAACATCGAATTTTTAAGAATATATAAATTCCCGAAAATCTGCGCTCCGTGACATTATAAAATTAAACGAAGTATTTTATTCTCTACAAGGTAATTTTAATTATGATGTAGCAAAAATAAAAATTTAGTGAAAAATGTTATACATTTAATTACCAAAAATATGAATATAAATCAGATACTTGAAAAGGTGTGCGCTGACATATATATATATGTAGCCCTAAATTAGATTCCTGCTACGTGTTTCTTGAGTGTATATTACATCCTTTAATAGTTTAATAGACCGGAGTAAAACACAGAGGCGTCAGTTGGGTTGGTGTAGCTCATGGTGTCACCCCCTCACGAATTAACCCATAGAAATCCACGGAGTCTTCCAGTGCCAAATATAGGGAACATACAGATTTTACTTTTTGTTGTCACCAATGGTCCCTCTAAGATTCGTTTTCCTGTGCGAAGTTAAAAAAAACAACTCGTGTGCAAAGTACCTCAGCACTAATTGTATGTACAATATTTTTACAAAATTTGCTGCATGGTAATTCTAAACTGCTGCGCGGCGTTGGTCAGATATCTGCATGACCACGCAGCCTCGCAGCTTTAAGGGAACATTAGGTGTCACCCCTTGTGATGGTGTCACCCGGTGCGGTCCGCACCCGTCGCACCCCCTAGTGACACCATTGCTTAGTGTAACTTACTAATTAATCTCGTGACGGTGCCCGTAAAATAGCACACACAAATAGAGCTCAGATGAAGATTGGAGACGATTGTCGTCTATTTTTTAAAAATAAAATTGTACACAGTAAAATGTTAGATTTCGTTGTCAGTCACCCCACTGATGGTGTCACCCGGGGAGGGGCGTCCCGCCCCCACCGCACCCCCTAGTGACGCCACTGGTAAAACATACAAGAGAAGTCTTTGTTTAAAAAAATAATAATAAATAAATAAAATAGAAAGACATCCGTTCAAATTTATGATTTGTAATGTGAGAATTAAAACAAGAAATATTTTCGATACAAAAAGTAACGAATTATTTTTTAAAGTTACACTTAGAGATGTCTATTATTAATATAAATGGCACGCTCTATCCCTCCTGGTAGCATGCATTACCACTCCTATTACGTCATGGCAATGGACAATCATTAAGTCATCTTTTATAACAAAATAAACCGTTTATAAACACAAATATCTCTCCCAGGAGCACATTTGTAGCCCGATCTATACACCAATGTAATGTGATTTCTTAACACTCGTATTAAATTTTGAAAAAAACCCACTTGATATGTCATTGTTATCCTCATCTCCTCGTAAGTCCCATGACCGATGGTCGTAGGGGATCCCTAATGTTTCCATTAGAGTTTACTCGGGGCTTGTTTATACCTGGTGGGTGCCTTAATTCCCTTCCATTGTTTAAATTCGGGTTTTTAGACACTTTACATTTATTAAATATAGAAATTTATAGAAATGACGTCACGGGCTATAATTATAATCTGATACAATCAAACCAAAACACACATCCAGTCCCATTACAATCGGCGGATCTCATCACTACAAAACAATTGCGTATACCCATTATCCGTTAACATCAATCCATCACACACGTTCAGTCCAATTGTCAGATCCCTTCGTTTCAACACGTGCGTTTTGTACCACAGTCCCAGCCCCGTCACTCACATACACACATTATGTCCAGGGCCGGTCTTAGACCACTGCAACCTATGCGGCCGCAGTGGGTCCCGCCTATCTTAATTTTCTCTTATTATCCTTATTACTCCCTTATCCCTACCCAGACTGGGCCCCGCGCAATCCGTTTCGCATACCACGCCGCATAGGGCCCCGCTATTGCTAAGCCCGGCCCTGATTATGTCCCATATACTCCGGTCCCGTCACTCTCACACACTTTCTGCCCCATAATGCAATCCCATCATTCACATATACACGCGCTGTCCCATATTCAGATCCCTTCATTCAAAAACACACACACTTTCTTTCCCATAATCGGACCCCATCACCCCCTCCCCCACCACCCCCACGTCACGCGGATACCCAAGCGGGTGTTAAGAAAGACCTCATTGTGAGCGCTTGTTGCTTTACTGAGCTGCCTTGATAAGAGAACTTGAACTTCAGCCGCGACCATTTACATTTGGGGAGATATGAATTTCTGTACCGGGGTTTCCCGCCCGCCTGTTCCACCGACGTTGTTGTTTGAATCTTGCCACAGTAAAACTGTTACCAAATGAGCTGCTGGGCGTGCTAAATGTGGAAAGCTTTTGATGTAGAACTTGTAGATTAAATAATCTTTAATCAGAGAAAAAAATTCCACGGCAATTTTCCCAATTTTTTCAAATGTAATTTAAGAAAATTATCAACAAATATTGAGAGGAGTTCATAAATTATCCGAAAGCTTATTTAAGCGTTTGTGAAATAATTTTCGTAGATTAAGTTTTGATTGTACCACCCTTACTTAAGTTTAACTTTTTATGTTTAAAATGAGTAGGGACATTACAGTTGAAACACATTTTTAAAAACTTATCTTTAACCGTCGCTATGGCAAATGTGGCCAATATTTTTCTTTAAAAAGCTTTACCGCAGCAGTCTCTTCGAAGAGAGAAGTACATAAATTATATATAACCCCAGCGGGTAGAAAAGCCCCCCCAAAAAGTTCCACAACGCTAGTGAAGCATCCCCCTTATAATAAAACTAGTCGTTGCGTCCGTCTACCAGTAAAACACTCACCCCCATCTTAGAGACTTACGGTATCCAAACAGAACACACTGACAAGTACCCGATGTCAGCTACAACACATCTCCCGCTCTTCATTTTATTCTAAACACATTCACATCCGTTGGATTCATATCAATTGCCGCTGCTGGGGAAAGTTTTTTTTTAAAAAGAATAATAGCTTCCCACTGGAAGATTTCGGTTCTTTTATTTCTTTTGTTTTGTTTGTTGTTTTCCCGCCAAAAATAGTCCTGTCAAAAATGGCGTGAAAACACAGAAGATTTGAATCAATAAACACAAGTATGGCTTTGTCTAAAAAAATGGCTTGGAATAGAACATATGAACGGTTAAATAAAAACATTCGAAAAGCTACGTTTTTCACATGTGAGTAGCGAGAAAGAATTTTTTAAATTTTTTTTAAAGTCGACGGAATTCATTCACACACAGCGAAAACTTAAGCCAAATATATATTTTTAGCATGTTAAAATGTGTCTAGTCGAACTCGTGTAATGTTTGTTTTTTCTCTGCTCAAGTCCTCATCAGGTTTGAATGTCGTAATGGGATAAACTTACACAAGTCTTCTTTCAACGAAAAACTTAAAATTGTTATTCAAGATTTTTAATGAGCTGCATCAAAATAATAATCTTCTACAGTGAATGAAACATATGTAAGGCTTTGCTAGCATGGCATTATTAAAAAAAAACTCCATCTTTCATTTTATGCTCAGAACCTAGCTGATAACGATTTCAAGTAACAAAAGTAAGCCCAAAGAAACTACAAAATGCGTAACAAAGTGCTATAAATTACGACATAATTATACTGCATGGCTCATAAAGTTGTCTTGACAAATAAGTTGCAAACCTTGCAACGTGCACCGAATAACACAAGGTGCGCAACATATGCCTAACACTATATACCAGAGGTTCCCAACCTGTGAGTGGCAACCCCCAACGAGGTTGCGACGGAATGGGGGTCGCCAACTGTCGACTAAAAATATTCACTATAATGCAAACTTTATTGAAAATGACTTATTTACATTTCATGGGGGTCGCGGGTCACATGGCTTTGATAAAAAGGGGTCGCCAACCATATAAGGTTGGGAACCACTGCTATAGACGATTTTTCATTAAATTGAAGTTATAGGATCCAGAAACCGAGCTAATGTTGGTATCAAACAAGTTTATATTGATGTAAGCCAAAAGAACGTGTGTTTGATAACGTGTTTGACATAAGGTTTTGGTTTACGTCATGCTAGCTATCAGACAATGGTCAAGGCATGATGAAGGATTTGTTAAATTCTCTTTTATTTTATATCTGAACGAAGAACTCAATCACTAAATATATATTTTTTTTTGTAATCTGTGAAAATTCATCTAAGTCGATAAAATATAGGTTAGAATAGGCACTTTAACAATTGTGTAAGCCTTTCTTGAATTGTTCCTTAGTAAATTTTCATCGATGTCTGAGCATTGTTGTTCTATTCATTCCTTTCCTGATCTTTTTATTGATTGCTCTGTATCTTGGTGCTCCTTCTGCAGTATTCTTTACGCTCTTAAGTTTTCTTCTTTCATCGCATAGTTCCAGAATATTAGAGGAGACACATGGTCTTTTTATTGCTCGCTTCTTACCAAGTACTTCTTTTGCTGCTTCAATTATTGTGGTATTGAAGGTATCAGTGACTAGGTCTATGTCTATGTCCATATCCATGTCCGTCTCTGACTCATATAGTTCGGTGAGTGGAGCAAATTTTCCTCCAATGGTTGCCCTAAAGACTTCTGCGATTTCTGGGTCTTTCAGTTTGTCAAGGTCAAAGCGTAATCGTGGATTGCCTTGTTTTGCTATCTTTTTCAGGTGGAGATGGAAGGTCATCAGCACCAGATTATGGTCACTGCCGATATCTGCTCCAGGGAAACTTCTAGTTCTAGCTGTTTTAATACACGATTTGAATCGTTTTCTGACCAGTATGTAATCTATCTGGTTACTATGTTCCCCGTCGGGGCTGTGCCAAGTCCATCTTCTGGATATTTGAAAGGATTATGACAGCTGTGCTAGAAGACCTTGTCGGAACAGTCAGCATCGGGGGTAGAAGTATATAACCAACCTACGCTTCGCCGATGACATAGACTGCCTAGCTGGTAGCGAGGACTAACTAAAAGAATTCCTTGCAAATCTAGAGAAAACAGCAAAGGCGTACGGCATGGAAATCAATGCAGAAAATATCAAGGTCATGGCAAATAGAAAATTCACAAGTGAGATTCGGATAAACGGGCAAAAACTCGAAGAAGTTTCCACCTTCAAGTATCTAGGGGCCATAATTATCTGACGAAGGCTCAAAGCCAGAAATTCTTGCCAGAGTAGCCCTAACAATGGCAGCATTGGGTAAATTAAAGCACATCTGGCAAAGTAAGAAGCTCTCCCTGAGATCAAAGATCCGACTAATGCGCTCTCTGGCGATGTCGGTCTTCTTGTATGGTTGTGAGGCTTGGACGCTCACTGCAGACCTCCAAAGAAGAATCAGTGCGCTAGAGATTAGATGTTTCAGAAAGATGTTGAACATCTCCTACACAGCGCACATCACAAACGAAGCGGTCCGCAACACAATAAGTACTGTCATTGGCCCCTAGAGGACCTTCTTACCTCCATTAAGAAGAGGAAACTACGATGGTACGGACACGTGACAAGAACTGGAGGTCTCGCAAAGACTATATTGCAAGGCACAGTCCAGGGAGGAAGGAAACGAGGCAGACAAAAGAAGAGATGGCAGGACGATATCAAAGAGTGGACCGGTCTGTCATTCAGCGACTCTCAAAGGGCAGCACAGGACCGGGACAAATGGAGTGAGATAGTCAGCAGTTCACGATGGTGCCCCAACGACCAAACGACGGGTTAAGGTATAGTTCAGTTCAGAATAGGCACGTTGAGATGAGTGGATTTTCATTTGTTTGGTCTTTTTTTTAAATTGTCATTTATTTATCTTTTTTAAAGAAGTGAAACAATTTTGCTTCAAAATGCGATTAAACGTACATGCAGACTTTTTTCTAGAATTAAAATTGAACTCTTCGTACACTGCGTTACAGGAGGACATACTTAAATTTTCCGAAAGTAGTTTTTAATAATTTAAGAACCTTGTATTTCTTTCTAAAATGTTTTTTTTATAATGCTTAGTTTTATTCAATTAATGTTTGTAAAATGAAAAAAAAATTCAACCATCCAATGTCGGGGAAACACTTATTGTTTTTCGGCAATCATTATTTGACAAGAATTTGCACAACAGTTGTATTGTTAAGGCAATCATTATTTGACAATAATTTGGGAAACAGACGTATTTTAAGGCAATCATCGTTTGACAAGAATTGGGGAAACAGTCATATTGTTAAGGCAATCATTATTTGACAAGAATTTGCGCAACAGTCGTATTTTAAGGCAATCATCGTTTGGCAAGAATTTGGGAAACAGTCGCATTGTAAGGCAATCATTATTTGACTTGAGTTGAAAGGACTTCAGCTGAGTGGCTATATTTAAAGTGGGTCCAGTGACTAGCCGGCTGGGATGCCGACACAAGATACTGTTGACATCCGCAGCTGTCCTCACATTGACAACACACCGGGGACCCTGATCAAACAGCGGCACAGTCAACTTCCTTGGCCGGAATGGAATTGGACGAGTCTCAAACAAATAGGACGGGACACTTTAGCCATACCTTACCAGTGCTCAGGATATAGTCAACAACTCCGGGGCCTTTGATGCGATACCAAGCTCAGCTATACGTCACAGCGGGCAAACTGGACGATGTCCAGTAAGTCGGTAGACGGACTTTTAAATCAAATCTTTACTTTATCGTCGGTCGAGGAAGTCATGTTGACGGTTTTTTCTCTTTACTGTAAATTCCACGAAGAAACTATGGCTGGTTTTGAATCTGTTTTAAATGTTTTCCAACTTAATAGCGTCTGTTAAAGTAAACTTTGTGCTTGTATTACTTAAATACATGTAGTAATTTGTCCTGCCTACACCGATCTCTTTTAGCGGTGGACAGATGAGGACAAGTTACTTCCTAAAAAATCTGCACGTTGTCTAGAAAACTTATGGGAGAAAATTGGAAGATTATGACCAGTACTTGACTTGCTACCCTTAAGTCTAAAAGAGCCGAAACGTTCTCAAACGATTCATCTGTTAGTCTTATTCCCTTTTCACTAATGGCAGATCCATTCTCAAACAGGAGATAGTGCTCAAAATAAACGATGTGGCGCTCAAATGGGACAAACAACCGGTATACCTGGGAGTCAAACTGGATCAAAAGGTGCAAATGCATAACTTTGTACAAGACCTGTACTCCCAGGCTACCGCCAAGCTCAACCTGGTGAAAAAGCTTGCATGCACGAACTGGGGCGCTGGAGCAAGTACACTCAGAGCTCTCTTTCTGGGTAGTGTGAGGTCGATTATGGACTACAGCATGCCCGTCCAAGCCTTTGCCAGCAAAACGGCATTGGAAAAACTGGGTCGAATCCAGAACCAGGCCTTAAGATTTATCTGTGGCGCATACAGAACGACACCCACAGCTGCTGTGGAAGTCATTGCAAACGTAGAACCGCTCGATATTCGTAGGGACAAGGCAATCATAACGACTGCAGAGAGGTACCGCAGGTTAGACTTTAGGGAGCCCTGCTACCAGATGCAGCACAACTGGGGCGGACGTGGGTGTTTGAAACGTTCCTCATTTATGCATCAAGTAACGGAACTTGATAGGAACGTCAAACCCCCACGAAATAGAAGACAAATTATAAGTGTCCCACTCAAACCGCCCTATGCGGAATGCACACGCCCCGAAATACGTTTGTCTTTGACTGACACAGCGGTGACGAAACGCAGCCCTGAACATGTACAGAAAGCGGCTGCCCTTGAGACGATAGAAGGGTTCGCGGGAACCCAAGTGAAAGTGTTCACGGATGGGTCTGCCAGTTCGAGTGAAGGAATTGCAGGATACGGTGCGCTCATCTTATACCCAATAGGAGGGCCACCAAAAGAAGAACTTCTAGGTCCCTGTGGGACTATGGCATCGAACTACGATGCGGAGCTTGAGGCTATACACAGGGCCCTGGAAAGTGTGCACCGGACACTGCAGGGGTCGGAAATTTTTGGTTTCGACACGGTACTGTTTTGTGACTCGAGATCAGCCCTCGAAGTCCTGGCTAGTGAGAAACGTAGTACCCACTTGGTTGACGTCATCTTGGAAGACGTGGGTAGACTCGAAAGACTTGGAGGTAAGGTAACAGTGCAGTGGATCCCGAGCCACGTGAATGTTAATGGCAACGAAAAAGCAGACTCCCTGGCCAAAGCAGGTGCAGCACTGCCCCAACCAGAGACCCCAGTCACTTATCTCGGGGCTAAAACCTGGCTAAAGGACCACTTTCGGAATAAGTGGTACCAGGAGTGGGCTGACAACACGACAGCCAGAGGGGTATTCGCTAACATGCCCAGGCCAAGCCGTTCAGACCAGTGGTGGAACCTGAGTCGCAAACACCAGGGTTTGGTGACTCAGATGAGAACAGAACATTGCCCAACCAACTCTTACTTTCACAGGCTAGACCACAACAGGGACTCGAACTGCCGTCATTGCAGCCAAGCCCCTGAGACAGTCGTGCACCTGGTGACGTCTTGCCCGGCGCTTGATATAGCCGGGGGGGGTGAGGGAGGCGGAAGAGTCCCATGTAAAGACAATGTTGTATGGCAATGCTCAGCAGATGGAGCAGATTGCCCAGGTTCTAGCCAAGGCCTTAAGAGATTAGTCTCAGGCCTACAGAATATGTGTTTAGTTTAGTTAGTCTTATTTCTAAATCAATTGGAAATAAATAGATGAAAATTTCTTCAAACATTTATATTGCAAAGGTTTCCATTGTCATATTTTTATATGAATTTTTAAGAGCAAAATTTTTTTTTAAAAAAGAGAACAAAAAGGATATGTGAGTTCAGTGGAGATGGGGGAGCATTGATCGAATTATTTGTTTAATTGATGCTAACAGTTCGTCTAAGATGTCCATCAAAACCTTAATATGTCAATTCTTGTTGACGGAATTGTGACTGCTTTAGGAAAAAAAAATAACATAAAATAATGATAATAAGTCATGGTCATTTTCTTTAAAAAGTAAAGAGTCTGTCTTGCGTCAATGTCTCCAAACACTAGCCGTGGCAGTGGGTCAAGGAATGTCCAATGTTAACCTGGATGTTTGGTGTGCGTGGAGTACAGTGTGTGTCCACACGTCAACGTGGTAAATACATTTTTGCCATTCTTTGTGCTGGTGCGGTGTCTATAATGCTTGCAGGGATGTTAAAACAAACATTTGTTTTTAAAGAGTGGTGGGAGGAGGATTGTGGGGGGAACGGACTAGAATTTCTAGGACACGTTTTCAGCACGCGTATATATTTGATTCGTCGTTGAAATCCTTTGCGATTTAACTCAGCTAGACAAGCGCTGTGTTAATTTTATTGTGGAATTGACTGAGAAAGTCATTTTCACTTAATGTCATTTTTAACAAATGCAATTTGAAAACCTCGTTAAAATAATGAGAAAATGGAGGACTGAGATATTGTCTAAAACATCTAATTACAGTCGGGCTTTCATAAATATTGTACAAAGAATATTGCAGTTTGACGGGGCAAAGAATATTGCAGTTTGGTGGGACAAAGAATATTGCATTTTGGTGGGACAAAGAATATTGCAGTTTGGTGGGACAAAGAATATTGCATTTTGGTGGGACAAAGAATATTGCAGTTTGGTGGGACAAAGAACATTGCAGTTTGGTGGGACAAAGAATATCGCAGTTTGATGTGACAAAGAATATTGCAGTTTGACGGCATTGGCTCAGCGTATGAACTAAATAATGTATAACCTTAATTCTCATTATACCTGTTAGCCCCTGTGGTGGCAAGAAACGGGTGAGTGTGCAAAGGGCTTGCTCTACGGTTGTCAAAGACCCAGATATTGCTATGCTAAAAATGAGATTCTTTGGATCTAGCTTTAAAAATCTTTTTTTTTGGTCTCCATTTCGTCATAAATGTATAAAACGTATATTTGCAACTGTGCGAGTATAAATGAAATCTAATCAATTTTAATCCAATAGCTAATGTCAAACCATTTCATCCAGATTCCGCCAAGTCTTTGTTTGTTTGTTTATTTTTTGTTCTTTTTTAAAATAATTTTTTAATTATTTTTTTTAAGTGGCGGAAACTAACCTGAATCACAATGAGCTGTCACAGTTTATGTTAGAAATTCAGATGAATGGGTTGAATGTCATTTTCTTAAATAGAGAAGGAAGTATGAACTTTTTTATTAAAGTTTGAAAGCTGCAGGAAATGTGGACGAGTTTGTGCGCTCTAAGGCATGGTTCTCAACATTTTGAGGTTCAAGGACCACTTCAAAAATGTGTGTCTCAGTCAGAGGACCGCTACTAAAAAAGTGCTACTGCCGTTCTGGAAATTTTATATATACCGGTAATTATACCTTGTATATAACTAGTTATTAGTTTACATTTTAGGTAAGAAAGTAAAACTATAATAATATGCTACGATTTCCGTGCTTCCAAAAATATTGAATGGATGTTGGTTGTAATGGCTTTCGGCGCTATGTTCTCCCCATCGAGTGATTAAAATTAATCAATACATTCGAAATGTGACGACATTTATATCTTTTCGTGTTATTCATTTATGAAATAAAAATATCATGCTTTGCTTGCGGACCACCAGGCACATCTCCACGGACCACAGGTTGAGAACCACTGCTCTAATTCGAGTGGGTAGGATGTTTTCAGACAGAAAAAAAAATTTAATTTTGTGAAACAGGACAATCGAGTGGGTGGGAGATCTGGTATCTTGTATTTTAATTACGTCAAGTCGAGATTTTTAGCCGAATGGAAGTAATAATAATCATCAAGGGGCCGTCCATAAATGACGTCACGCACCTGGGGTGGGGGAGGGGTAACTCTCTTGTGACGATGTGTGACGAGGGAAAAAAAGGGGGGGTGGGTTAAGAATTGTGGCGTTACGTCAAAAACGCGCCACTTTAAATAAAAGTTCCACTTAAATATTTGATTGCTTAAAATTTAATTAATGACGTTTTACATGGCTTCACGCGTGTTACATGCAGGCCTACACTAAATAAATACTTAAATGACAAAAAGAGTGATTTGAAACATGCTCATTTTCAAACAGAAAAAAAAAGATTTTTAATGGCAAAGCTTTGTGACGTAATATTGGAGGGGGCCTAACTTTTTGTGACTACGTGTGACGTGGGGGAGGGGGGGTGAAAAATCGGCAAAAATCGCGTGACTTCATTTATAGACGGCCCTTAAGTCATATTCTAAATAAATATGTATACATCGCGCTATCGTTGTTTCAACTGACTCTCAAAATATGATATTCTGGATATTAGAATTAATCGCAATTTTTTTATTAAGTACGTTATGTACGTTTTGTCAAGTAAATTTAGAAGGTGTTCAGCTAACGCCTCCCCCCCTCGCGGCCAATATTTGTGCGACACTTGTGACGCGTGGCAAGAATCGTGACGTCATCTAGAGATTCTAACTGCTGAGTTACCTTGATCTATCCTCTACAGATTGTAACCACTGACTGAGCTTGATCTATCTTCTAGCCAGAAATCCTAACTGCTGACTTAGCTTGATCTATCCTCTAGCTCAGTGCTTCTCAAACTTTGAAGTATGGCGGACCGGCAGGTATTTTTTCCATTGCACCAGGGACCGGTGCACTATTTTCCCTTCACTGACAATTTTTTCGAGAACTACTGCGGACCGGCGGCGGATGGCTCACGGACCGGCACCGGTCCGCGGACCACCACTTTAAATGCATTTATATTTACAAGTACGAAATTAGCAGTGCAAAATTACCTTATAGTGAATATTTTTAAGTCAAATGCACAATTTGGCGATCCCCAGAAAACCCTTGGTGACCCCCTTTGGGGGGTCGCAAACCATAGGTTGGGAACCCGGGCTCTTGCTAGAGATTCTAACCGCTGACTTAGCTTGATCTATCTCTCTATTCTATATTTTAAGCACGTCATTAAATGACGTTTTTGTCCACGAGCAAAGGTCTGAATGACCCAGGGAGTGGGGGAGAAGACAAACACAGACACGTCAATTGGTCTTTAATCAATCTACACACAAGAGGACATTTTAACACGTACGTGCCTAGCCGTGGCTAGACGTTCTATGTCAGTCGTTGGTGGATGAGGGTCGGGGCAGGGGGGGGGGTAGCTTGGCCAGTGTTTAAAAACCAGGAGTGTTTTATGTATAAACAGCAAATCCTGTCCATTTTCGGATATTACCGTAGTATTCATACGTTCTTTTAACATGGGTTATAGTTATTAAGCATAACTTGATGCCAAGTGCGTTATGTTGACTGCGATGAATAAATTTTATAAATACATCGCTTTAAATTAAATGTTTCATCCGGTCATCATTATTTTTGGGTTTGGTTCCTTTCCTTGCATTCGTTTTTCTCGATATTAATTATAATTGTACTATTTAAACATTTATACGTAGACGTATTATAATGTAATCTGTATGCTATTTAAAAAAAACTGTAGGACAGTGCTTCTCAAAGTGGTGGTCCTATGCTATTTAAAAAAAACTGTAGGACAGTGCTTCTCAAAGTGGTGGTCCGCGGGCCATCCGCTGCCGGTCCGCAGATGTTCTAAAAAAAGGACAGAAAAAAATTTCAGTGCATGGAAAATTGTGCACCGGTCTATGGTGCAATGACAAAAATTCCTGCCGGTCCGCCATACTAAAAAGTTTGAGAAACACTGCTGTAGGAGATCGACGAAACGATTCCGTATATCCTAATTATGTTTCAGAGGAAAGGGACCAATATAGCACTTGTGTGCTTGTGTTTCTTTTATTTTAGACCATGTTTTTGAATATGGCTATCTTTGGTATTTTAAGTCCTTATGAATGGGTGAATGGGTATATGTGTGCGTGTGTCTCAGTTTGCATATATTCTTTCTTTTTATAGTAGCTTTTGTATTGTAAATTACGTTGTGTGTGTACATGCGTTTGTGTATGCTCGTGTTTGCGTGTTCATTTTGTGTATTAAGTTAGCAAACAAGAAATCAGTTTTGAATCATTCAGTACGAGATTTTAATAACTATTTGTTTATAGATTTTCCAAACAAAAAAAATGTATGATAGTAAAATTGTTTAATTCTTAAGTTGATTTAAATCAAATAGAAAATAGTTTTAGCCGCGAAAATGAGAACATTTAGAACCTTCAGTCAGTGCCAGCGACAGTGAAGTTCACAGAAAAAACTCTGTTCATATTTCCATTGAAGTATTTCTCATTTGAAAACTTAATATTAAAAATCCCTTGCCCAAATAAGCGATTTCTTTCTTATCAGTTTTAATCCGACTAGCCGTAATACTCTCTATGAGGTTTTGTCTAGGAGTGATGATTACGTTATAAAAATAAATAATAAATTAAATAATTAATAACCACATACTACACTTATCATGCTAAGAAAATGTCCAAATGAGTTGAATGAATACGTTCCTAGGGTCAGGTCCGGTCTTAGCAATTGCGGGGCCCTATGAGGCTTAGCATGCGAAACGGATTGCGCGGGGCCCAGTCTGGGAGGGATAAGGAATTAATAAGGATAATAAGAGAACTTTAAGATAGGCGGGGCCTATGAAAGTGCGGGGCCCACTGCGGCCGCATAGGTTGCAGTGGCCTAAGACCGGCCCTGCCTTGGGTTGATCAAGTATATGTTAGGTGTTAAATATGTTCTCTGCATTAGATATGTTCAGTGTGTTAAATGATGGGGTTAAATGTTATACACGCACTCTGTGTTTGGGTATTCTCTGTGTGTTAATTACTGTAGGTATGAGATACATTAGCATTTAACGTGTTCAGTGTGTTAAATGATGGGGTTAAATGTTATACACGCACTCTGTGTTTGGGTATTCTCTGTGTGTTAATTATTGTAGGTATGAGATACATTAGCATTTAACGTGTTCAGTGTGTTAAATGATTGGGTTAAATGTTATACACGCACTCTGTGTTTGGGTATTCTCTGTGTGTTAATTATTGTAGGTATGAGATACATTAGCATTTAACGTGTTCAGTGTGTTAAATGATGGGGTTAAATGTTATACACGCACTCTGTGTTTGGGTATTCTCTGTGTGTTAATTATTGTAGGTATGAGATACATTAGCATTTAACGTGTTCAGTGTGTTAAATGATGGGGTTAAATGTTATACACGCACTCTGTGTTTGGGTATTCTCTGTGTGTTAATTATTGTAGGTATGAGATACATTAGCATTTAACGTGTTCAGTGTGTTAAATGATGGGGTTAAATGTTATACACGCACTCTGTGTTTGGGTATTCTCTGTGTGTTAATTATTGTAGGTATGAGATACATTAGCATTTAACGTGTTCAGTGTGTTAAATGATTGGGTTAAATGTTATACACGCACTCTGTGTTTGGGTATTCTCTGTGTGTTAATTATTGTAGGTATGAGATACATTAGCATTTAACGTGTTCAGTGTGTTAAATGATTGGGTTAAATGTTATACACGCACTCTGTGTTTGGGTATTCTCTGTGTGTTAATTATTGTAGGTATGAGATACATTAGCATTTAACGTGTTCAGTGTGTTAAATGATGGGGTTAAATGTTATACACGCACTCTGTGTTTGGGTATTCTCTGTGTGTTAATTATTGTAGGTATGAGATACATTAGCATTTAACGTGTTCAGTGTGTTAAATGATTGGGGTTAAATGTTATACACGCACTCTGTGTTTGGGTATTCTCTGTGTGTTAATTATTGTAGGTATGAGATACATTAGCATTTAACGTGTTCAGTGTGTTAAATGATTGGGTTAAATGTTATACACGCACTCTGTGTTTGGGTATTCTCTGTGTGTTAATTATTGTAGGTATGAGATACATTAGCATTTAACGTGTTCAGTGTGTTAAATGATGGGGTTAAATGTTATACACGCACTCTGTGTTTGGGTATTCTCTGTGTGTTAATTATTGTAGGTATGAGATACATTAGCATTTAACGTGTTCAGTGTGTTAAATGATGGGGTTAAATGTTATACACGCACTCTGTGTTTGGGTATTCTCTGTGTGTTAATTATTGTAGGTATGAGATACATTAGCATTTAACGTGTTCAGTGTGTTAAATGATTGGGTTAAATGTTATACACGCACTCTGTGTTTGGGTATTCTCTGTGTGTTAATTATTGTAGGTATGAGATACATTAGCATTTAACGTGTTCAGTGTGTTAAATGATTGGGTTAAATGTTATACACGCACTCTGTGTTTGGGTATTCTCTGTGTGTTAATTATTGTAGGTATGAGATACATTAGCATTTAACGTGTTCAGTGTGAGCGTTACATCATATTGACTAATCATATGTTCTGCTTGTTACCTATGTGTAAATAGATAATGTGTGTTACATTATGTTGTGTCACGCATGTTCATGTACCGTTATTACACATATTTAGTTTTTTTACACATGTTGTGTGTGTGAGATATGTTCGTGTGTTTGATACGTTTATGTATTATGTAATTTTGTGTATGCTAAATAAGCCAACACGGCTGTTGCTATGACAAAAGGAAACTAATTGCTACACATGACAACACGTTGTGCAACCAAACTCGCCTTTCCCTTATCCACCAACATATTTCCCGAGAACATAATCTTTTTGAGCGTAACACAGCCCATGTTATAATAAAGGCGTGGTCCCCATAAGAAACCCAAAACAATCGCACGTTTTGTTGTCCTCAGTTTCCTGCTCTACATTTCGACACCCCGGTTCATGGTACAAGCGTTACATGGAATTACAGACAGAGAAGTGTAAACATTAAAAGCCAGTGTTTCTCCCGATGTTATCTATTGATTAAAAGTTGAATATGTCATGAAAGACCAAAGTCTATTTTAAATTGTTTAAACGATTTTTGGGAAGTGAATCTTTTTGGCGCTCATTGGATCAGTCTGACCACTCACGTGGGATTCCTTGTTCATTAATTATTAATTAATATTATTTTAAATGTGGGGGGGGGGTTAAAGCAATAATTTGTATACTGTATTATTTTTTTTTCATGGATGGTGGAGAAGTGCTATATGTTTCTGGATATTTTCTGTATTTTACCATGACATTCGAGGTGGCATACAGATTACACCAAGCCTAACAAAATCTAACTGGTCAATGATTCATTTTAATATGATATGGTCTGTGGCATAGGTCAGTGTGAAAGTATACAAGACGTGTAAAACCATGAAAATGTAATTTATTACTATAATATCATGGACCCTAAGTGATGTTGATGAACAATGACTACAATCATGAAAACGATTCTTAACATCTATTTATTCTTTTTGTTTTTAAACTTAGGATTCCATTATCTTATAACAAATCAACAATATTAGACCATCTGATAAACCGAGTCAAAGGGTGTTTAGATTTTTCATTTTGCTGGGTGAAAACTACCCTCACAAAATACTAGCAACGGTCTCATTGTTATTTACTAACAAAAATATTCCATCTAGCGGTGCAGATGGTGGATACAATACTGAGTTCGGCACTTTTATTCTTATACGGAAAGGCGACTTTTTTCAGCAAACTGCACTTTTTTTTTCCTTAAAAGTGAGTGGAAAAATAATCCACGCGACCCGGACATGCAACAGAAAGGCAAGCTACGCCACTGGTGCCACCACTAAAATATTGAAACATTGCGCAACTACATTTAGTATCCTAATTAAGGGACTAAGAGTGGGTCCGCCCCTTTAGAAAATACAAACCCATAAGGCCATCATTACTTTGTGAGGCAACTCTTGGTGGAGGCCGTCAGACAAAACTCATCATTACGGGCCCTTACCTGACACCGTAAAGGAAACTCCGCGCAGCATGTAACAAAACACAGACAGCAAATAACCGCGCGCTTGCTGTGGGCTGCCATTAAATATCTCATGTATCAGTGCAGCGGGTTTGTTATTTTTTTTTAGGTCTAACGTGGGGTTTTCACAACGATTTGACGTGAGCGTTGTCCTCGGGTCTGAAAGCTATAGGAATAACGTCGCTGAAACATATTCTTCAATGTGTCACTGTCTCATGTATTCATTTCTTGTTAACAAACATCGACACCACTCATTTAAAAACCTAAAAATTCTGTATACCTAGCACCACAAAGGTGGAAAAATAGGGGTCATAATTCAATCTCAGCAATGACAATTATAACTAACTAGATACAACCAGCGGCGTGGCATACGCCACAGACTTACTCATAGATAGTGCAAAGAAAAGGGGGTGGGGAAGAACGGACACAAAAGTAGCACCAACAAATGGGAACAACGCGAGTGAACATTGGGGGGGGGACCATCGAAGCATTTATGGGCAGTATTTCGGACATCGCGACAATTTCTGCCTCCCCACCATATACTCCTGAAGTATTCATGTACTAAGTTGAGTGTATGACTACGTTTACGTCACTGAGAAGAACGGAGAGCTCGTCGCCGAAGTTATCCCAATGTTGAGATAACAGATATTACAGCCATGTTGCCAAGTTGGAGAGCAATAACTTCGTTTATGATATTTTCCCAGAAACTTGCGACCGATAGAAACAGAAAGTTACCTGAAGAAGGAATTGGTATAACATTAAACGAAGATTTTTTTCCGTGTAATACATGCGAAGCGGTGTTTATGTTCGCTAAGAAAGGGGAAAAAGAACAGGCATAAACATTTTTTAAATATATTTTTTTAAATGTTGCCGCTGGGGCTTGAACCTAAAACCATCCGCATGTCATGCGGTTTTAATAACCAATACACTACGAAATACATATACTCTGTGAAGGAACAACGTAACTGAATGCAAAAAGCATTGCTGGTCTCAAGATACGCCCCACCCCTCCAATACCTTCGCTTGCCAACCGTGAATTAACTGTGATTAGTTGACCCCAGCGAGGGTCATTCGTCATGCTCATTTGCACATACTCGCTTTGGTGAATTATATATATAGATAAGAAATAAATTAAATTTAAAAAATTGAAATAAAGCAACGAAAAAAAAATTAATGAAACGAAAACGTGACTCTCTACTAGGATTTATTGTAACATTTAGAAACTCCGGATAAGAATGCTGGACTGTAAAACAATTAGTATTAGGTATGCACAATCATTTGTAAAGACTATACTTATATGCAGCATCTAGACCAGGGGTCGGGAAACTTTTTGTCTGAGAGAGCCATAAACACCAACAATTTTTGAAAAACAATTCTTTGAGAGCCATACACAAAATTTAAAACTAAAAATTCAAGTAAATGTGTGCATTTTGTTTATAAATATACTGTATAAATAATTTCAACACTGAAAGTACAATAATTATGTCTCTGAATTCTTTTTAATAACATTTTATGCTGTTTTTTGTAATGGAATTAATATGTAGATCAAATGAGTCGGATAAACGTATTTTGTTTAAATAATCTAACATTTGTCTGAGAGCCAGATGCAGTCATCAATAGAGCCATATCTGGCTCGTGAGCCATGGTTTCCCGACCCCTGGTCTAGACATAAGCTTTATATCAATAATTTATAGCAGACGTAGAACACTGGGATTCATCAGCGGAGAAGTGATGGATACCACCAATAACCATGGCCAAGAGAGATTACAGTTAGTATAAACCGGGTATAGTCTAGTATTTATAGTTTTATTGATTGCTGAGTGGGCAATACAATAAAAAGTCTATTTATGAAGCTAGAAAAGATGCAACTAACACCACCTCTGCTACTAAGCTACCACACACGAAAACAACACACCATATCAACAACTCTAATATTTATTTCTAAGATGGTATTAATGTGGCTAAAATAAGGATTATAGCGATTAGGTATGCGCAGGGGCGTCACTAGGGTAACACCATCACTAAGGGGTGACACCGACATGTAACATTCTGTATGTCCCCGTTATTTCGCACTGGCATATTCGGAGGAGGTATATGGGTTAAGTCATAAGGGGGGGGGGTGACACCATGAGCTACCGCATTAGGTGACACCAACTCTAGTGACGCCTCTGGGTATGCGGGTTTTTGTGTGTCTAGGATCAGGATTAAAGTGGGTAGGTACGTGATTGTTGTGGCTATGATAAGAATTATTGTGGGTAAGGGTGAGAGTATTGTAGGTACTGATGGGAGTATTGTAGGTACTGATGAGAGTATTGTAGGTACTGATGGGAGTATTGTAGGTACTGATGAGAGTATTGTAGGTACTGATGGGAGTATTGTAGGTACTGATGGGAGTATTGTAGGTACTGATGGGAGTATTGTAGGTACTGATGGGAGTATTGTAGGTACTGATGGGAGTATTGTAGGTACTGATGGGAGTATTGTAGGTACTGATGGGAGTATTGTAGGTACTGATGGGCCTTATTATGACACATGCAACAAAAATGTTTTTAAAACGCGAGCGACTAGCGATGTCATAACAACGATTTAAAAATAGCAAGTTTTGGTGAACGCTGATATTGTTGGTACACATGTCTAGTGCTGGTACATGTGTCAAGTGCTGATACATGTGTCAAGTGCTGGGACATTTGTCAAGTGCTGGTACATGTGTCAAGTGCTGGTACATGTGTCAAGTGATGGTACATGTGTCAAGTGATGGTACATGTGTCAAGTGCTGGTAAGTGTGTCATGTGCTAATACGTGTCAAATGCTGGTACATGTGTCAAGTGCTGGTACATGTGTCAAGTGCTAATACGTGTCAAGTGCTGGTACACGAGTCAAGTTTTGGTACATGCAGCCATGAAAATAGCCTTAGGTAAAGACGTGTCTGATATCAGACTTATATTTCAAGCTCTACGATTTGTTGTTGAGTGGAATGCTGTAGGAGAAAATGCACAGATTTCAGATAAAGTTTGTTTCGCTAAACTAACGCGGGGTCACACACCCGGTACTAAAACAACTATGTTCAGACCTACTGTAGAGATTTGTTCCACGAGTTTCTGATATGTCATGTCATGAAGTGAACACGATCTTGCACACCGGCCATTTAATATAACTCCACGCAGGCCTAAGATTGCGGTATGTGCCGTCACTTGCGGTACTAGAAGAAAAAAAATCGCTGATTCAACAGTTGAAATGTAAAGATAGCCATAATTTTATACCCAGCACAAGGTTTAAAACACAAATAGCACATTGCTGTTATATGAAGTTAGAGAGCTTTCCTGGTACTACAAGGATACGTCAGAGTTCAACTGATTTATAGCCTATGCGTTGTATAACTCCGGATTTTTTCCATGAGTTTATCGGGATGGTGTTCACGTGATTGGTAATATTGGGGGAGGGGGGGTTAGGTTATGGATTCATGATTTTTTTAAATATTTACTAACATTACAAAATCACGAACATCTGTTAACACTACCATATTTACCAGAAATTCTATCAAATAGAGAAAACTATCACTGCTAAGTTCTTTGCCTCGAGTTTAAGCCCGAAACGTAAAATGAAATAATGCTACCCCATCAATCCTCTTGTACACAAAAAAGGACAACGAAATAGAACCAGCCCTTAAACTTTAACTTTGAGCTAATTGCTAAAAAAAAATAATAATACGAACGCTACTCGTTCTACTCTTTACTCTCCAGAACAAAATTGTAATTCTGCAGAAATGCACAGTCAACAGAAAGGGATCAGTTTGTTTTCTACCATCCTATCGATTATTCAATAGGATTCACGATATCCCAGCTAATTATTCAATCTTTATAGCTCGTTACTCCTATGATATCTAGAAGCGATGCAGTGATAGTCTGGGAGTCTAAATAAATCATTAAATGATTATCTGTCTGGGGGATCTTAATAAATCAATCAATAATTCAACGATTTTCACAAAAACTACAGAGATATATTTTATCAAGAGAAGTGTGTAGGAACATATCAGGTAAAAAGAACTTTTAGCTCGCTAAGAACTCAGGAATTTGATGCAAGGAATATTAGGCTGTAATATTTTATTAGTTAGATTAATCCACAGGTAATAGGCAATAGGACAAGATTTTATCTTACCACCATTCGAAATAGTTGACGGCAGATTTTGCAAAGATTTTTATCTCTTTTTGCTTTAGGCGTTAATTGCCTTGTATAGGCATAGGCTGCATGATCTTTTTTATATTATTTTATTTTTTACATCTTATTTAGAGATTACACGTTCTAAAATATTTTTAGTTGTTTTATCGGCTTTGATTTTGGGCGGGAGTTGGGGGGGGGGTGGTGTCAAACTTGTCAGGGACATCAGGTTTTTCATTAATTTCTTTTACTACCTTCACATTTAAAACGCTACATTTTAGATTTAAAAAAATAAATAATTATTAATTGACAAATATTTGGCGAGCAAATAAGCTATAAGCCATACTTGTGTTACAGAGGTAGCAATAGTTTAAATTTTATTGAGGATAACTTTCGTGTTTGATAAGAATGTAGACTTCTTCAGATATTATTTTTTAATTAATTTTTTTTTAAATTATGTATTCTAGCATCATTTCAATGAATAAAAAATGGAGGGAAAAAAATGTATAATAAGTATGTCCCTTTGGACTTAGGGTAAAAATGATGGAAAAGGGAAACTTAATGACTGAAGGAGTTACATTGGAATTCAACGCTTATACATGATTATAATTGTTTTAAGTTCTTTTAATGGAGATGTGGACCAAAATGTGTAGACATGATGTCGTTTTCAACGGAGGTACCGACTTCTTCAAAAGTTTGCGGACTCGTTTAATTGTAGGAGACAGGGGGGATATAGAAGTAAGTGACAAGTGACAGATTATTGAATATGGTAAAGGAAGAAGGGGATTTTGTGTCTGCAGACAGTACATTCATCATTGGGGCAGTGGCACAGCACCATCTACGGTGGTCCAAGAATATTAACGACCCCACTGTTGGTCGAAATTGCCACCTTATTTTTTAAATAGAGAATCCAATATTGTCACTTGGGTTAGGGAAGCGATCAGGTAAGAATGAATGGAAAATCCTATGTGTTGACGTGTAATCACATTATGGTATAAGATTAATGAGTTTAACCATTGGAGTCTCCCCCATTAAACTGGCTGCTACAGAGATAAAATCGTTTGCTACGTTAAACTGCTTTCACGTATTGCTTGAAACTTGCGAAACTCTTAGAAGCCCAAATTTCATCCGTTTGCACCCCATTAAAATTCAAGTGTTCCCTAAAGTTTAACTTATTTCAAACCAAGAACTTACCTGATATAAAGTTAGATGTTGACAGTTGTAAAGTGCTTAGGCTTAGCCTTTAGCCAGTTGGATGGAGGAAAGGCCTATACTTATACTTTATAATAAACTTTATACCTAGCCTACTCTATCTTGAACTTCCTCCACATTTCATTGAAATCGAGTCTTTTCAAACGTCAAGCTGCACTTTTCATAAAGAGATTATGGTTATAGACTATCCATCGGGCTGTTCAAGTCCAAGGCCTAACTTGGCAGTCATGAGTCTGACCACTAGTCCACGTTCCGATATACACAGTTGCTCAAACAAAAACACGCACATGCGGCCAGGTCACGTAAGCTCCAGTAGGGAACACATAACTACACACAACAAACGTCCCCAAACTTTTGTGCCCTCTTCGGCTCCCCGCTAAGGACACCGACTAAATAACTCGTGTTACATCCACCGCTTCGCCCCTCGTCACTTGGCCGCCAGGACTGACTCGTGTGCCGCGCACCTGGGGGGGGGGTGAGAGGGGGGAGTGCTGGGGCGGGAAAGGAGTGTTGGGTAAAGGGGGGATGAGGCCAAGCTTTACAGGGAAGTACTGACGAAAAAAACTGTCCCGCAAAGGTAGAAGTGAATGGTCGGTGGCCGGTGGAGGGTTCTCAAATACAAAGGCCTTATGTTTAGTGTTCTCTCGGCAGCGCAGATATCCGACCGACGCCGCTCATTAGTTTAGAATTAACACGCACAAAAATTTTGATAAGGATAATATTATCTGTGTTTGCGAGTTGTACAATTATGCACCAAAAATTGATGCTGTGCAACTTTGCATAAAAATGTTTTGTTTTTGTTTTTTAAATTATGCAAACGGGCCAAGGAACTTTCGAGGGAACATAGATTATGTTGTGTTATTTCATTCTATAACCAATTAAATATACTTTATTATTGAAAAGCGTGAAATAATCGACCTTTCTAATAATAAATGCTTTACAAATTTCAACAAACAACTTTTCAACAAACTAAACAAAAAAAAATTAACACACGATCTGTTCATCTCATCAAAGTTATGGTGACCAGTCAAAACGGCCCCGAATAAAACGGCCCCGGTCAAATTGTTTACACTTTGTAACAAAAATTTTACATTTATTTGCATTTTAGGCTTTTGTCAACTTTTTACACCCTTAAAAAAGTGGTAAAATTGAGGGGAAATCTCAATGGCCAAAATACGCTGTAAACAATTAGATGACACATCTACATGTTTGGAACAATAGTAGTAGTAGAACAAGAGATCTAAGCCTTAACCTTGACAGCTATATAAAGTCTCGTATTACAGCTTAAAATGCATTAGGGGCCGTCCATAAAGTCAGTCACGCTATTTTTGACCATTTTAACTCCCCCCTCCCCCTGTCACAAACTGTCACACATCTCGGACACCCCCACCCCCCTTAAAGTACGTCACACTTTCGAACAAAAATTGTGTTTTTTATTAACAAAATAGTTACAATTTAAAATAAAACACCGTGATGTCACACATGGCCGGACCCCCCCTCCCCCTGTCACAAACTGTCACACTTTCTTACACCCCCTCCCCCCTCTGGAGCGTGACTGACTTTATGGACGGCCCCTTATTATATCACACTAATATTTTGTGTCTCATTTATTCAGTTATTTGATGCCAACAATGCAAAGCCCTATGCAAAGAATATGGGACGATTACGTTGATATAATAAGGCAACGAACTTTAAAAATAATTACTGTATCAATAACAAAGCTGTTCTTAACATTGAGTTACATTGATAGGTCGTGACATTACAACAACAAAAACAAAATAATTTATACGTTGTTAAATTTATTTTTTTTAAATTTTATTTTGTGTCCAACGTCACCTTAAATATATTATTTTACATGTTGTTTTCCAATTCATTAACTTTAACGCATCCCTTAAACATTATATTTAATACTTCCCGTAACTATCAGTATACACAGTGACGTAGCGAGAGATAATAAGAGAAATACATGAACTTTATAAAATAAGTGAACGTATATAATGAATGGCAAAACTTAAAACTCCATAATGAATCTAAAGTCTTCTAATACTAATGCTACTGAACTGAAAAAATTAAGGGACACTTGACACTAGTAGCATAAAAACATGCCATTGATGTACCTATACCTAGAACTATGGCGGATTAGGGGGGGGGGCTGAACGGGCTAAAGCCAGGGGCCCCCGATGATTTAGGGCCCCCAAACTTAGCATATTTTATAATAAAAGTTTGAATTGCAGCCAGGGGCCCCGTGCAGTCTTAATCCGCCCCTGACCTAGTACCTATAACTGATTCAAATTCGTCAGCCGCTCATCTTTTAGAAGCGACAATTTTGCTGTATCTGTTAAATTCTAATTAAAACAAATAAAACTTCAACAAAAAATATGTTATATAACACTATAATGCTTAACTTTTATGTGGATACGTTAGCATTGTAATTGAACCTTCTAGTTAAATAATGGGAGAGCTAATTATTGGCGATCAAACCCAGTACATAACAATTTTATTTTGGAAAACAGTTGAGAAGAAATGTGTATTCATCATAAGATGACGCTGCTGTAGAAATTCATGTGAGGCTTTGGCAGTTACATAATTCGGAAAACAGGTTTGATCTTCGTACACCAGCTAATCTACTGCACCTGCACTTTGAAATTTTGCATTCAAATTAGAGTAAGAATCTCATATGACATTGTCAATCAAGAGCCATATTACATCATGGGTTAAAAAAAAAGAATTATTGGATTCAAGCAAATTTGATTTATTCTAAGTTTTTAAAGATATTTAAAGTGCTTGATTACTATTTGCTAAACAAGCTATAACAAGGGGCCCCCGCCATCTTGCCACCCCGGAATTTGTTTTTCATATTTGGCACTGACATAGAATATCTGGACTTCAAAAGGACCACCATATATCAATAGCTTAGGGCCCCATCAAGTCTAAATCCGGCCCTGGATATTAAGGCTAGAAGTTTATCAACATTTAAATCTCTAATAAAAATGCAGGACTAAACACAAACCATAGATAAGCGTAGGACGCAATAATCTTCTGTATAGAAGGAGCGTCTGTAAACAGATAAGATAAGATAAGATAAGTTACCGTGCCGAGTATAATATCATTACTTCTAATATTCCTTAAAACTGCCAGCTGTGAGAGAGGCTTATTTAAAATTAAGTTAATGAAAAATTGATTACTATCAATAATGAATACACCCAAATTGACTTATCTATAATCTTTTTTGTGTGTGTTGGTAATTGAGATTCGCATGGCTGAAAATATTGATGCATAAAGATCGTGAAATAAGGAAAAGCATAAACCATTCAATTTTAATCAAGAATTTAAAGCTCCTCTATCTATTTCTAACATGAAAAAATATATCGTCATTATTACTAATAAAAATTATCTTTTATATTTAGCTTCAACATAATTTTCAGTGCGGCAAATATGAGCGGCACATACCCACGCTACGCCGCTGAGTATACATAGAAAGCCCCCCCTCCCCACCACACACACACTTTTCTTCTATTGGTTGGGAGTAGGGGGCTCGCACAATTCAATTTAACCATTGACAATACATCGTGGGAATTGTTCATATCTTGTGTTCTGTTCAAGGTGTGGAGTCAGTACGTCTGATCCAAGCAGATCACTATCAGGAGATTCGAATGTCCTGGTCTAAGTTTGATCGAGTTTAGACGGGAACATTTGTGAGAATACTACACTGCCTGAAATCCTACAGTCGCATCAACCAGTATTTTTGGAAAGGGTATTGCAATTATATTGGAATTCTTAAAGTACATCTTTAACAGAATATCGTGAGAACTAATCGTTGGGAAATGACATTGAAAGTGCCTAATATGATTCATCATTTTTTGTTAAAATTTCCGTGGGTTATATCCTTGTACCATGATGTTTAACATATTTTATTAACTTTTTTATTGCTTAGCATTCTCTGAAGTATTTTCATATATTTTGTTAATTAAAAGCAAAAATTAAACCGAAAAAATTGCGTTATCTTAAATGAATGCACATATTTGTTTGTGTCAAGAGTCACCAAGCATAAACATTTTGAAGGGCTAACCTGTAAATTTGCTTTCCTGGAACTGAGATTAACTAAATCTTACTGCGATATTTCGTGGCATTGAAGATTTACTCCCCACCGTTGCTGCACTCAACCTTCAAATGGTAACATCAGAACACTGGTCCCAAATGTCAGGTCTGAGTGCATACTACAATAAACAGCCGAGATGTTGGTCTGTCAAAATGACACTTAGGGGCAAGAAACCAGAGGTCAGGTAACAAGGATCCTGGGGGCAGTGGTGGCCACGCACTACGCCAGGAATTTACCGATGAGGAAGGAATATGGAAAGCGTTCGCTACACCGTGTTCTCACGGCCACAGGAAATCTGAAGATATTGTAAAAGTTTTGACGTTTACGCGGTTTTTAAAATGAATTAGAATGGGTAATGGTTATCATGGATGGAAAATTTTAAGATAATGTTCATGTGCACAGAACACGTGTCCTCTCGGCCTGTATATTTTGCTTATTGTTAGCTTTCTGGGGAGAATTTAAATCAGGGGTCGGGAAACCATGGCTCGCGAGCCAGATGTGGCTCTTTTGAAGGCTGCATCTGGCTCTCAGACAATTGTTCGTTTATTAAAAAAAAAGTTAATTCAGACTCATTTGATCCACATATTAATTGCATATTTTAACACAAAAAAACAACAACAAAAACTAAACAGCATAACAATGTTCTTTAAAAGAATTCAGAGACATAATAATTGTACTTTTAGTGTTGAAATTACACAAAATGCCCACATTTACTTAATTTTTTTTGTTTTAAACATAATGTATGACTCTTACGTAATTACTTTTCAAAATATGTGGTGTTTATGGCTCTCTCAGACAAAAAGTTTCCCGACCCCTGATTTAAATGTACATTGAGAAACGGTTTTGAAAAAAAGTGGGACGGGAGGAGCCTTAATAGCAGATATAAAATATTAATTTTTATTTAATGGATGCGTTTTCTGTATGCCAGCCCATATGGCAGAGTTTTGATCACGTAAGACTGACGTAAATATGTCTACTTTTCGTTCACTTGTAAAACATTTTTTTTACGAGTGTCTTTTAAAATTAATTTTAAAAATTTTGTGTGTGTGTGTTTGTTTGTCTGTTTGTTTTAAATAAATATTTGAGGTACCAGAAGATTCCGAATTCCGATATACCTCGAGTCGAGATTAATTTAAGGATATCAGATATTTATTCATGCTACTTTCATTTAAAATCTGGACAGCAATCAAATTTTTTAAAATATTATTTTTATTTTTAATAAATTTTATTATTTTATTTTTAAATGTTAGTTCTGAGATAGCTCTCAATATCATCATTATTTTCACCCCTCCCCATAGACATATTTTAAATGATATTTTTAAAGTCTTTTTTTTGGTGGTCATTTTTAAAAGTTTTTTTCTCTCTTTGATTTCTCCAAGCTAAATGGAGATTTTGTCAAGCTTGATGAAACTATGCGTTTAAAGAACATTGAAACGTAATATTATATAAGGAGCAGGGGAGGGGGAACCGAATCGATAATATTCAGAGTTAAGGAGTGTGTGTGTGTGTGGGGGGGGGATCTAAAGTTTTCACAGTCAAAGTTTAGAGCCTCTAGACATCCTAGTGTTCAAAAGAGTTATGAAAGGGGCAGAGTTGCAGTCTATAATGTTAAACGAGTGCCATACAGTACTGATACACTGATAACGTTTTAATGAACCCCTTTTTATTTATTAGTTGTTGTTTGCTTATTGGCAGTAACTGATTGATAACTTTTTGTTATAACATTCAAATCTAACTGAATTTCTTTTAGTTTTAAAGATAAAATTTCCCTTTTTTATATTTTGAAGTACAAAAAACCAACAACAACAAATGTACCACCTTACTTAACAAACAAAAGAAGAAAAAAATCGACCCGCCCTAAAAATTTTAGTTCTAAAACCTGTTATATCAAAGGCTACGCAAATGTAGATGACACCGGTTGAGACCTAGCCGGTGACCCATTTCGAAATGTATTGATGACGCTGTTTGGGACAAAGAGGCCCGCGACTATGAAGTCCACCCATGGACTAAACAGAGGGTGCCCCTCGTCATGGTCTGGTGATGTTTCCAATGAGTTTAACCCAGATAGTCGGGCCGTTGACTCGCATCAAAGGGCTCGGACACGACCAGGGGAAGAAGCCTTAAGGTTCGTGACCGCGATGAATTGAGCCATGAAAGTTCAAACTACCGCGGCGACGACTGTTTGTATTGTTGCACAAATGTTTTCCGTTGCGCTAATGGCCTGAAATATGACAAGAAATTTACCTAAAAATTTAATGACTTTCACCCATCATCCGGTATGCCGTTTAGCAAATCTTGACTAAAGTTATTTTAATCTAATGGTGAATTTTTAATAATAATAATAATAATAATAATTATTATTATTATTATTTTATTATAATTTGATAATTTATATGGCGCAGTACCCCAGCACGCAACTGGACTCACATCGCCTTAGGGGCCGTCCATAACATACGTCACGCTCCAGAGGGGGGGTAAGAAAGTGTGATAGTTTGTGACAGGGGGTGGGGGTCCGGCCATGTGTGACGTCACGGTGTTTTATATTAAATTTTAATTATTTTGTAAATTAAAAAAAAATTTGTTTGAAAGTGTGACGCACTTTAGGCGTTCCGAGATTTTTGACAGTTTGTGACAGGGGGGAGGGGGGGAGTTAAAAATGGTCAAAAATAGCGTGACGTACGTTATGGACGGCCCCTTACACACACATTTTAACACACATATTTATCAATGCATCCAATGTACAACACTCATATCCTAAGTACAACTCATAATGACATTACGGTTCATAAAAGCTAAATTTATCATTTTTAAAAATCTTTAATTCATCATCAAATCTTGCTCTTGGAGTCTTATTGGCCAACCAATCCCTTCACTATGACAATAGTTATAAGTCTTTGCTGGCCACATCACATCACGTTAACTGGTAACATAACGTTAATGTAATTTATATCCTATACCGTTTCAAGCACACTGTATTGAATTGATTAATGTTGAGATTGTTGCAAGTAATTACGCACCAACAGATTTCTGTTGATAACATACACTACAAGGGGGGGGGGACAGCATATAAACTGTTTTAAAGAAATAAATTAATTCAAGCATAACATCGAATGCAGTTTCAAAAGAGTTGAAAACTTTCGACGTAGAGGTAGGGGAACAGTTTTTGGAGTGATCCAGGTCAAAGAACTCGTCGTAGGTTAAACTAACGGAACTCGTGGTCACGCTCTAGCTACTTGGCTCCGCTAGATGTAAACAAAGATACACGAGGGCGGAAATCTTTTTGTACATCTACTCCCTTAGCTGACCAGTCAAGCGGTACATTGGGGTATTAATGTAATAAGGGGGAAAGGATCTAACAACCACACATCGGGGCCCAAAAGCCACTGTAAAAATAATGTTGATTAAAATTATTTTTGTGTGTGTAATCATTGAATATTGGTAAACCCAAAAGATAACAAAAGAAGAAAAGGAGAAGGAAAAAAAAAGAAGCTTGGGGGTAAGCATTGGTAAAAAAAATAGCTTGATGTAAATTTTCTGTCTATTTAAGACGGGCTTGAGGCAAGTCGTATAAAGCTGACATTGGTATACATTTTTGAATCACTCTAGACAAAAATGTTTTTGAAAAAAATGTTATCTTATCTGTTTACAGACGCTCCTTCTATACAGAAGATTATTGCCAACTTATCCCAACATAATCTTTGATGATGCCAAATATTGACTGAAATCGCCAGTGATGTCTTTAAAAGAAAGGTTCAGAGGGTGAAAATAAGTGACCAAATATTGTTTAGTGTCTGTCATTGCCCTTCAACGGGGTTTGAGAACACTCCCTTGTGTGTCTCAGTGGCATCAAAGTCAGGTATTGGCCTAAATTTAGGGGTGGGGGGGGGCCTGGTTAACAAAATGCTCATGTTACAAAAAAAATGTGACCCATATTAAAAAGTAGCTCATATTATCTGGAGCTAAAACAAGCAAGAGTAAAACTGAGGTGAAACTTTCTACAAGTATAACTAACTAAAAGTAATCAATTGGCGTAACATAGTCGTCAGACAAGCAATCACATACGAACAATCACTTGAAACGTTTGCGCTGGTCCATGTTGCATTGATGGACGACATAACAGATCAAAGATAGCAAACCTTGTGTAACCAAGCCAGCAGGCAATCCATCTATCACAAGATAGCGGGGTTTTACAGCGTTCGCCAACGCAGTCGTAGGCTATGACCATAGGATATCTACATTTATTTGCTTTTAACCCTACCATTCCAATATTTTTTTTTAAAATTAAGAATAGTAACAGCTTCAAATCATGAACAACTTTTCGACAGCGATATTGATATTTAAGTGAAATTGAAAGTATCTAAAAAAAACAATTGTATCAAAGTACCAAATAAAGCAGTTACAAATATTTCCTGCGTGTAACTGTATCTCCCGCAAATTACACAGCCAACGGGGTGATAGAGGGGATCAGATAAAACAACGAACAATAATCACTCATGCTAATCACCACGCTAGTGCGCCATCTGCAGGAGATTTGATGAGACGGATAGCACGGTACCGGATCATTCATAGCTGCCCGCCCCCAGGCACTTTGTTCATGGACCGCTGAGGGGAGAAAGAATGTGGTCACAGAGAAGTACATCCGTGGGATTGTTTTTATTGGGGTGGGGTAACGGGGGGTTGGGGATATGCGTTGGATGTTTAGTCGCCTCAGTTGTAGCTTCATCGCAAATTTGTGGTCTAGGTAAGATTAAAAATAAATTAATTAAAATAAAAATAAAACGTAAAAAACCAAGTTTTTGACTATAAATCCTTATGTACGAGAAGTAACTAAAAGAATGTTCATTATAATACGCAGCGCAAGACCATCCAAAAATACAAAATTGTAGTTGTGTCGTAAAACATGTTTAATATAATGCGCACCGATCAGGAATATGTTTATAAAAAGTATTGTCAATAAAATACGAACCTTATTGCGCGACATTAAAGGTTGTTCAATATAATACGCACCGCGACACTATAGCAAAAAAAGTTAACATGTTACATAGAGATAAATAAAGATAAACTACAAATTAATTTATTTAATTAGGGTACATTCGATTTATCTGAAAATTTTATACATTATTTTTATCATCGGCACGAAACTGCCTGCAAAATTTCAGCTCGCTAGCTTACGAGAAAGTGGGTTAAAAATCGTTCCAAAGTTTTGGCGACAAGCAAGCAAGCAAACAATCAACCAAACAAACAGAAACCACGAGCTATTATAAAGGATTTAAAAAAGCAATAGAAATAAAGTTATCCAGAAGACCAGCTAATTTTTGAGAATTTTTATTTTTAATAACGCTGTTTTCTTACGTCCTGTCAGGCTAACTCATACCCTGTTTACATTTTATCCATTTACTAAGCTAATACTAATTGTCCAATTAACCTTACCAGTCACTTTAGCTCTAACGGGTTACAAATGTAACAAAAGTAGATATCCACACGTTTTAATAAATGTCAATTTCCATATTATTATTTCACATTAAGATTTTGTAATGGAAAATGACCATGTTTTGGCATGGTACGTCTTAAAAATAAATATTTGTCGCACTACACGAAAAGTTTTCTGACTGACAAAAATCTAAATCTCACCCCTTTAAATAAAGTTTACAATGGCCTGTTATGGCCCTATTATAAACCTTTTGCTAAAACTTTTCTATTTTTGGCCGAGCGTCTATTCTTGTGATGTAAAATTCTATGTGAGAATTACGTTAAATCATTCAAACTATAATTTATCGTGGTTTTTTTTTAGTCATTAAATGCGATCGATCAACATACTTACCAAATGCAATCTTTTGAAAATTTAAAAAAAATATCTGTTGTTAACTGTATGTCAATGGTTTACTTTTTCAAGGAATTATGACTTGCCTATTACCTCAAAATGTTTGTGTTAACAAAATTTCTTTAATCGTTTATAGTTATCTTTCAAGAAAAGCTATAGATCTAATCAGTTTTTAAACACAAAATTTTATTTTATTTTTTATAAAGTCACTTATTATTAATCCAGGGTATAGTTCTTATGTATGTATTAATGCAAGCTATTATTAATTCCCAGATCCGAGATAAAACAAAAACCCAACAAACTATCGAGCCTCTAAAGTGATGATAACCACTGATCAAATTCCAAGAAACGGGTATTGAAGTGTTTCCATATATTTGTAACTGATGCTACTTGATGATAAACACCTGTGAAACTCTATCAATTGCTTGAGATGGAATCAGTCACTAGAGACCAAGGGCAAGTCGGTGTTCATTTCAGGTCTACTATCCCAATGGGAGCTAACCTAGACACGCTTGTCTCACCGTGGAAGAGGTCGGGGCTATCAGGTTTAATCAAGACCGCGCAACAATCGGCATAAGCGACACTCAGACATCTTCCCTCGTCACGCACCAATTGGTCCTGCTGATAACAGAGTTACACAGCAGACGGCAGGCCACGGAAATTTAAACGGTAATGAAGTAATAAACTATGTTCCATTCCTAGGAACTCAACACTGACTGTATGTCTTCGTGAGAGCTAATGATACCATAGGACATGAAGAACTGTTCGTCTATAACTTGTAAATGTTCTCCTAAAACTAGTAGGACATAGAATGCTGGATTCATTAATTTATCAGATTGAAATGAGAAAAGTGCATGCCTCTCTAAAATTTACCAATATAAATCAAGGTGAAAAAATTCCAACATAAATGACGAATAAAACAGAGGTGAAACTGTTCCACTATAAATTATAAATTTCTCTTCAAACGAGTAGGACGTAACACACTGGATCAAAGGGCAGAGGCGTTGCTAGGATTTATTTCGCCCGGAAACAAAGCAATAAAATTGACCCCTCTCACTATTTATTACCATTGTTCATCTATTTCAATGTAATATTTTCTGATGACATCTTTTCAGAAATTATTTCCTCTGATTAAGCGCAATGCCATATTTCTATTATTCAGTTAGCTATGAGGACCTTCAAAATTTGAAAAGTTATCTCTGAAAAATCAGAGCAGCTGAAGGAGTCTGCCAGAATTATAACACACAAAATGACAAAGTTGACTTATCGGCCTAGTCTTGGGTGTTTTAATTGTAATTTAAAAATTTAGCTTTATCGTATTCTTCTGGGGCGTATTTCAAACAAGGACCAGGCTCTAAAAAAAAATTAAGAAAAGAAAAAGAACAGGTTTAATATATTTTTCTTAGCATCTGAAGTTAAATTAACACTTGCATTACTACAAAAACGCTAAATTCTTAAGCGGCCGTCCATAAATTACGCCACGATCCTAGGAGGGAGGGGGTAACTCATTTGTGACGATGTGTGACGAGAGGGAGGGGGATAATGGAGAACTGTGAGGTCACATCAAAATGTGCAACTTTAAATAAAAGTTCTACTTGAATATTTCATTGCTTACAATTCATTTAATGACGTTTTACATGGTTTCACGCGTGTTACGATATTAGAGTGCAGCCTTCCACTAATTACATACTTAAATGACAAAAAAGTGATTTGAAACATGCTTATTTTCAAACGGAAGATACCACATTTATGGGTGGGGGGGGCGACAAAGTTTTGTGACGTCATTTTGTAGGGGAGTCTAAATGACGCGTGACGAAGGGGGAGGGGGGGGGGTAATAGATCGGCCAAAATCGCGTGACGTCATTTATGGACGGCCCCTAACTAAAAACTTCTTTTTTTCTCATTGTTGATATGTATTAGAGTAAAATTCAAATGCAATGATTTTTTTTATAATATGCAACGCACGACAATCGAAAAATCAAAAATTTTAGTTATCTCT
>CALYLW010000877.1:114490-164490 GCA_944989445.1 Ampullaceana balthica | reverse complement strand
TGGCATCGTTGAGAAAGTACAACTTGGCTGGCAGTCAGATTCATAGGGATTGAATAAAACACATTAATTAAAATAATACATTTATATATATTGTATACAATGAAATATACTATAAATACACTTTTTATAAATTCAAGTATTTGTTTGAAAAATTCGATATAAATAGTTAAGCGGTGTCTTCCAAATTAAGAAAAGTATACATTTTTTAAAAACAGATTACCAAGTAGTTTTCAGTTGAGCGATGAGCAGCTAAGTTTTAACTTTGAAAACTATGTCTTGCCAGATGCACTTATATACAAAATGTTCCAAACCAAATACTTCATAAACATTTAATTAGTCTCCTAAACTTTTTAATCCACGGATCATCTGATTAACTTAACAGATTAGACAACGTTGACAAACTTCGATGTTGATTGAAGAAAGATTTTCTTTAAAATTTAATTACACTTAATTGCAAAGACATGTTAATGAATTTACCCAAATACCTATTTACTTTTTAATTCACCATAAAAAAACCCATATTATCCCGTTTCGCCATCACCCCAATGATCTATCATCAAAACCAACATAGCATTAGGGCTGTTAACGATTAATTAAAATTTAATCATGAACTTTTTGAAAAATTAACGATTAATTAATCGTTAATTTCGATTAAAGCCAAAAATTAAAATTTATGATGTCATTAGTAAAACTTATTAAAAGTTCTTGTTGAAAATCTAAATAACACTCGAATGTCTTCTTTATATGTCATCTTTTAACAAACTACGAAAAAAGACAAGTGTGTTGACATTATTTGGTTTTTGTGATGAACGGGTCTAATTGACAATATAACCAGCCGAGCTGAACAATCATTCACATGGAACTGAGGTAACTGATATGTACAAAACGGTCTTGGCAAGGAATAAAATCGGATATCGGTGTTAAGTCTTCATTAAGTTTTCACCACTGTAGAGAGTTAATGGATCCAGGAACTTTCATCTCCATTTTGTAGCGCAGTAACTCATGAGAAGAGCTGTCGTCATTTTCCATCTCTGAGTCAGTCTCCATTACTGCCATTAGCTTAATACGCTTTCCGTTTGGTTTGATAAGTAAGCGACGTGCTAGAACCATGGTAGGCAAACTTTATCAACATTTTGAACATTCCCGTCAGTCAATAGTTTACAAACCAAAATGTTCGTGTAATCGTCAGGAAATTTATTATTTATCGGCCGCGATTATTTATTTATTTTTTATTTAAAAAATTTTTTTTTGACTTCCAATAATATGTAAGTGATGGGTCGGTTAATCGATAAAAATAATGTAATCGTCAAAAACTTTTAACGAGTAATCGAGAAATTAATCGTTAATTTCCACAGCCCTACAAAGCATACTTCATTTTTGAATAGGGATACGTTTACAATTGTACTCCATTATTTGTGAGACTTATTTTTTGTCAAAATGCGCCCTCAATTTAAGGCATTCATTTAAGTTTCAATAGGGGCCTTTATATTAGTAATGGCTCTAGAAATTTCATAAATAACACGGAGAATCGAAAAGAAAGATTTTATTTTAACTACAAATGGTTTAAAGTCGGCGTTATTTCGTATATAAATAAATATGTTTTTGTATGCGTGCATGTTTCTATGAACAAAATGAAGTTTATGTCAGTTCATGGTGACCTAGAGACTTGATTTCGGACACGCTTCCAGTCACAGGTTTTCTGACCATCATACTGCTCGTTCTGATCTAGGCGGAGTTAAAAAATCTCAAGACAAAGATTTATATAATTTTATTGTAAAACCTTAAAACTAATAAGTTATTTATTGAAAAATGTGTAGTTACTACCTTTACAAAGGTCGTATCCCAGGTCACTTTTCTCTAAACTGGGGCAATGCTTCGTGTGCTATTTTTTTTTCAATCATAGCCGTAAAAATTAGAAAAGAAAATAATGCCTGCAGAGTTAGCCAAATTTAAAGACTTAAGAACATTTTTTTCAATTAACCAGGATTTATAAAATTATTTTTTGCCTAAATCCATTTGAAGTACCCCACAAATATTTTTTTTTAAAATCCACAATTGGTCAACGCGACAGGTTTCTATAAATTATATCATCGTTAACTTCTAGAGATCATTGTAAATTTTAAGGTTGGTTTCACTTCATCGTTTTCTGATCACGTTTCTTGATGAGCAGCGGGTTTACCGGCTGCCACTGCTCGCAGACCCATGACGACCACATCCTAACATAAAACTGGTTCACAGACTGCACGATGCTGTAGTCAGATAACGTAATAAATTGAATTACTCTTTGTCTTTGCTCCATCTCGCAGGATCAAGTGACCTCACAGTGAACGGTGGTACCAATACCTGACAGAAGCTTTCAGAATACCACGCATTGTATTGTAGTCGATGGGTAAGTATAAGTAATTTGCAGCCGTGACTTGTATCAGTTACCTTGATTTAATCGTAAATGTTATTGGTAAACGTCCTTTAAAAACTATAGTGTATTGTTTCATTTGAATATTCATGTAATAATTGAAAGTTTCTGTTATTTACTGCTGTCCACCCGCCAATAACAAGGTCACTAGAAGCCGAAAGAGAAACGGAGCTACCTGTTGGGAAATCAGGAACAGATTTATAACATGACAAGATTTTAATCATGTACATTATTTAGAATGTCTGTTACATTACATTTCGACTGTAAACTTTAGAAACCTCAGGGTTGTAAATAACAAACTCAATCTTACATTTAGCAATAAACTTTTTCTTACGACACGTTGTGTATCCTGGATTGACTATATAACTGCAAGCATATGCAGAAATTTAATCAAGCATTGCTGAAAACACATTTCGTTTCTGTCCAACCTTTGAATAAAACAAATTACTTTTAGGGAATAAAATAACTTTGCCCTTTAAGTTTTCTATATAAGACAATAGCACACTAAATTCACAGTGAACAAGCAACAAAGATGAAGTAACAAAGTGGATGGTAATGTTATAACATCAACAAATTTCGTATATAATAAAATATTAAAATTTATTCTTGCGTTTTATCTGTTCAAAGACATTATAAAAAGACGTTTCTCAAGAAATACAACTGTATCATTATTTTCTTACAAGGACTAAAGAAAATCTAATAAATTATAAATTAATTCAGTGTTCGTTTAACAATTATTAATTATGAAAAAAGTACTATATTATTGATTAACTAAACAATTTCAAAATAAATACATCAAAGTAGTGCATGCGCTGGGTAAAATATAAATAATATACTTAAGTTAACATCTCCTAGACGCTTAGAAGCTATAAATGTTTTGAGATAATGGTCATAAAGATAAGAATTTAATGTCCTATTAGGTCACACTCCCACATGGCTAATAAAACGCTAGGAGACGGGATAAGTAGCTGACAAGGTCACGATGACATTGGATGGAGAATTAGGCGTCATACTTAAACGATTTGGTTAAAAAAAAAGTTAACCAGCCATAAAATTATAGTTAACCAGTGATGACATCAGATGTATCCAGTCATAACATCAGAGTTAACCATTCATAACATCAGATGTATCCAGTCATACCATCAGATGTATCCAGTCATACCATCAGATGTATCAAGTCATAACATCCGATGTATCCAGTCATAACATCAGATGTATCCAGTCATAACATCAGATGTATCCAGTCATAACATCAGATGTATCCAGTTATAAAATTAGATGTATCCAGTCATAAAATTAGATGTATCCAGTCATAAAATCAGATGTATCCAGTCACAACATCAGAGTTAACAAGTCATAACATCAGATGTATCCAGTCATACCATCAGAGTTAACCACTCATAACATCAGATGTATCCAGTCATAACATCAGATGTATCCAGTCATAACATCCGATGTATCCAGTCATAACATCAGATGTATCCAGTCATAACATCCGATGTATCCAGTCATAACATCAGAGTTAACCATTCATAACATCTGAGTTAACCATTCATAACATCAGATGTATCCAGTCATAACATCAGATGTATCCAGTTATAAAATTAGATGTATCCAGTCATAAAATTAGATGTATCCAGTCATAACGTCAGATGTATCCAGTCATAACATCAGAGTTAACCACTCATAACATCAGATGTATCCAGTCATACCATCAGAGTTAACCACTCATAACATCAGATGTATCCAGTCATAACATCAGATGTATCCAGTCATAACATCCGATGTATCCAGTCATAACATCAGAGTTAACCATTCATAACATGAGTTAACCATTCATAACATCAGATGTATCCAGTCATACCATCAGATGTATCCAGTCATACCCTCAGAGTTAACCAGTCATAACATGAGATGTATCTAATCATAACATCAGAGTTAACCACTCATAACATCAGATGTATCCAGTCATAACATCAGTTGTATCAAGTCATAACATCAGAAGTATCCAGTCATAACATCAGATGTAACCAATAATAAAATTAGATGTATCCAGTCATAAAATCAGATGTATCCAGTCACAACATCAGAGTTAACAAGTCATAACATCAGATGTATCCAGTCATAACGTCAGATGTATCCAGTCATAACATCAGAGTTAACCACTCATAACATCAGATGTATCCAGTCATACCATCAGAGTTAACCACTCATAACATCAGATGTATCCAGTCATAACATCAGATGTATCCAGTCATAACATCCGATGTATCCAGTCATAACATCAGAGTTAACCATTCATAACATCAGAGTTAACCATTCATAACATCAGATGTATCCAGTCATACCATCAGATGTATCCAGTCATACCATCAGAGTTAACCAGTCATAACATGAGATGTATCCAATCATAACATCAGAGTTAACCACTCATAACATCAGATGTATCCAGTCATAACATCAGTTGTATCAAGTCATAACATCAGATGTATCCAGTCATAACATCAGATGTAACCAATAATAAAATTAGATGTATCCAGTCATAAAATCAGATGTATCCAGTCACAACATCAGAGTTAACAAGTCATAACATCAGAGTTAACCACTCATAACATCAGATGTATCCAGTCATAACATCCGAGTTAACCAGTCGTATCATCAGATGTATACAGTCATAACATCAGATGTATCCAGTCATAACATCAGATGTATCCAGTCATAACATCAGATGTATCCAGTCATAACATCAGATGTATCCAGTTATAAAATTAGATGTACCCAATCATAAAATTAGATGTATCCAGTCATAAAATCAGATGTATCCAGTCACAACATCAGAGTTAACAAGTCATAACATCAGAGTTAACCACTCATAACATCAGATGTATCCAGTCATACCATCAGAGTTAACCAGTCATAACATCAGATGTATCCAGTCATAACATCAGAGTTAACCACTCATAGCATCAGATGTATCCAGTGATAACATCAGATGTATCCAGTCATAACATCAGATGTATCCAGTTATAAAATTAGATGTATCCAGTCATAAAATTAGATGTATCCAGTCACAACATCAGAGTTAACAAGTCATAACATCAGATGTATCCAGTCATAACATCAGATGTATCCAGTCATAACATCAGAGTTAACCACTAATAACATCAGATGTATCCAGTCATAACATCAGAGTTAACCACTTCTAATATCAGATGTATCCAGTCATAACATCAGAGTTAACCAGTCATAACATTAGAGTAAACCATTGGGCTAATTCAGTCATTTAATAACAGTGAATCAGTTATGACATCAGGTATAAACAATTAGGCCTACGTCATCATGACAAAATAAATTAATATAATTTTAAATCCTATTTCACAATGGTTTGGAAAATAATAATTTACGTTGTTTTTATGTCATTTTCCCATAGTATTAAGATTTTTAAAAGAAATCTTATTAAACGTCGAATTTGCTTAGGTTTTAAAAAAATCAATCTTTATTTGTGATTTGTTTTTGTTTGTTTGTTGTTTTTTTTTAAAGATTTTAAAAAAAAACTTTTTGATCCAATCACCTTACATGTTTCATTCAATATCTTAAAAAGTACAGTGGTACATCGAGATACTAAAAAGTCCAAGGTACAGAAGGCTACTTGACGAATATTTTGTTCCAAAACACAAAATAACTCCAGGATACGATGGCTATCCCGGAACAGATTAATTTCATATCTCGTAGCATGTACCACTGTACATCGACCTAATGTCTGTAATGAAACATAAACTTCTTACACAAATGTAATCAGTTATACAGAATCTGAAACTTTGCACGTGAAGTCAAAATTTTTATTCAGAAAACTGCCTCAGTCATTTGAAGATTTTGATTGCAACAGCGTCATTTGATGGTGTTGGATGGAAAAGTCATTTGATGGTGTTGGTTGGAACAAAGTCATTTGAAGGTGTTGGTTGGAACAAAGTCATTTGATGGTGTTGGTTGGAACAATGTCATTTGATGGTGTTGGTTGGAACAATGTCATTTGATGGTGTTGGTTGGAACAGAGTCATTTGATGGTGTTGGTTGGAACAAAGTCATTTGATGGTGTTGGTTGGAACAAAGTCATTTGATGGTGTTGGTTGGAAGTTGGAACAAAGTCATTTGATGGTGTTGGTTGGAACAAAGTCATTTGATGGTGTTTGTTGGAACAAAGTCATTTGATGGTGTTGGTTGGAACAAAGTCATTTGATGGTGTGTGTCGTAAGCTGCGTCAAATCTCATCAACAGGAGAAATCATTTTCACACATTCGTCTCCCATTGCAATCTTGTCACCCAACAGTTGGTGTTTTGTTATACACGTCTATGGAAAGTGCATTCTGTTTAAATTGAGAATATTTCTTGAATTATACTATGTGTAATAGCATTAGTGTGTGTGTGTTTGTTCTTGCCTGTGCGTGGACGTGTGTGTGTACGTGTGCGCGTGTGTTTGAGAGTGCAGTGCGCTGTATTATTGTTCGTGCTGTCGGAGATTTTGTCCGGGGTTACGGAAGTCCGGGCAGTAGGAGATTCAGGGCACACCTTTCACCGGCAGGTGCAAGACCTTTCGGTGAGTTGATTTAATAAAGACACCCATTTTGTTAGGGATTCTCATTCTATCTTTCAGTTCTCCATCGTTTTTGAATCCGTAGCCGATCGTTGACAAGGCAGATAATTTCCTGGTTTTATTCAAAGAGTTTCTCAAGAGAACTTTAAATATATATATATATATATATATATATATATATATATATATATATATATATATATATATATATATATATATATATATATATATATATATATATATATATATCGCTTAGCCTGGTAAATATTAACATTTACAATAGGAAAAATTTAATAAGGAATACATATTAAATCCTTGGAGATTTCATAATCTTGTGAAATGACACATCTGGTATAACGTGACACCAATCTTGTAAAATGACACATCTGGTATAACGTGACACCAATCTTGTAAAATGACACATCTGGTATAACGTGACACCAATCTTGTAAAATGACACATCTGGTATAACGTGACACCAATCTTGTAAAATGACACATCTGGTATAACGTGACACCAATCTTGTAAAATGACACATCTGGTATAACGTGACACCAATCTTGTAAAATGGCACATCTGGTATAACGTGACACCAATCTTGTAAAATGACACATCTGGTATAACGTGACACCAATCTTGTAAAATGACACATCTGGTATAACGTGACACCAATCTTGTAAAATGACACCCGTAGTGTATGCATCTTGACGTGTTGTTACATTGTTGGTCATGTCGCATTGAAAAAAAAATTCAGGTTTTTATCAGCGACCACCCATAAATGTGTACAGTTTTAATCTTCAACCATCATCTCTCCTCTTATTTTATCTTCCCATGTTGTGCTAATTGTTCATCCCACCATGTCATCTTAGGATGAACTTCTTCTCTCGCCTTACAGTACGCACCACTCAGCTATCTACAGCTTAAGTCCATCCATGGAGTTTTCTATACACTACCTCAGGTCGTCGATCACGAACCTCGTCCATATCCTCGGCATCTTCATAAACGTCTGCGTTACGTCATCGATAACATTTGAAAATATTCTTCAGAATTAAATTACACATACCGGTAGCTAGACCAGGGGCAGGTTTTACTGATAGGTCGATGAACAACAGATGATGAAGTCGTTGAATTCTCCAAACACCCCAAAATTTCTTGTGAAGTTCTATTGTTTTTTCTTGAGTGAAACTATGATTTTGACAAATAATTCCATTTTCTAATGTTAAATTTTCTTTCTTATTTATCTATGTATTTTGAGGTGACACCTACATTATAACTAGTAAAATTCGGTCATTAAATGTCCAAAACATGGTCACCGATGGTCACGGGTTCGAATCCATGTGAAGGCAAGGATTTGTTCCCGGGGCCTAGGATGTCCCTGAGTCCACCCAGCTCCGAATGGGTACCTAACACTAGTTATGGAAATAAATGCAGCTGGGTAATGCGTGGAACCCTTATAGCCGTGGCCTGTGAACGCTGCACCACGTGGCAATAGACCAGCAGGGTCTGTGGACAAAAGACAAGACAACAAACATTCAACGATTCTCGTATTATAACGAAACATACATCAAATGATGTGTTAAAGTCAACGAAGCAACAACGAGGGTTCTTTGAAATAATTTATTGGAATACTCCAATTTTTATGCGTCCAGTCTGTCTATAAAATACGACAACGTTACATAACATTGTGACGTCCTGAAACAATCTCCATGGTTTGCCAGAGTCGATGAAAGATAAACTCTCAAGTCTGCACGCTTTCGCTGGCAACTTTCAAAGTTGATTTTTCATGTCGGTCTTCGGTGCGCAAATATTTTAAATAAAACAATGTGTGTGTGTGGGGGGGGGGAATGATAGGGAAAACCCACAAAGACGTGATCGTAATTCAATTTACCTGCATCAAACAGTGTCTTCCGCAACAACCACGTGCCGCCAAAGCAGTTGATTATGTACACTGCGTGCACTGGTGTGCACCTTATCAGTGGGGGCACCAAGATTCACTTGTGACAATATCACACGCAGCGTCTCGTTGCTCAAAAGTGTAAACACCGGTATCATAACTACGCTGTAACGGACTGGATGAGGATCACGTGACATCAAGTGTAAGAGGTACAGCTGTCACGTGACATATGATTGTCGTTGAGGAAGTCATTGATCTGATTTATGCTTGATATCAATGTAGCACTGCTGTTTAAACCTGAACCACAATGATAATGTAACACTGTTTTATAAACCCGAACAATATGATAATCTGCCAGTGTTGTGTAAACCTGAACCACAATGATAATGTAACACTGTATTGTAAACCTGAACAATATGATAATTAAACAGTGCTGTGTAGACCTGAACAATATGATAATCTGACAGTGCTGTGTAAGCCTGAACAATATGATAATTTAACAGTGCTGTGTAAGCCTGAACAATATGATAATCTGACAGTGTTGTGTAAACCTGAACCACAATGATAATGTAACACTGTATTGTAAGCCTGAACAATATGATAATCTGACAGTGTTGTGTAAACCCGAACAAGATGTTGCTCCATTGTTGTGAAAATCTGCCCACGATGATAATAAAACAGTGTTGCGTAAATCTGACCACAGCCGCAACGGTAATGGATCAGTGCTGTGTAAATATAACCACGATGAAAAATTAACAGTGTTTTGTAGATCTGACCACGATTGTAGTGTGTCGGCGGTGGGTAAATCGAAACCCCAGTAGTGGTGTAGTTGTAAAAAAAATATGAACGCCAATATAATCAGCCAGTGGTGTATCATAGTATGCTAATCGCGTAAGATCCACCATGGAGCTCTCAACTCTCCACAAATTTCAACATGTCAGGCTGACCTAGAAACGAATGTTTTCAACTAATAAATGTTCATGACAAAATATGTTTTCCCTCTGGTCTGGAAGAGTAGGCTACTAGCAAGTGACAACAGTAGTGAGTAAAAGACAAAACAACCATTAGTCTTATAAAAAAGATGGTTGTAGTAATAAGTGCACGTGTCATATATGATGTTGCTTCATCTTGAAAATGTGAATGTTTTAATTATTACATATGTTGAATCAGTGTTTCCTTGTTGTGGTCGCCCCACTATTTGAAATAAATATGTTTAACACCGACAACACACTTAAAAATAACATCCCATTTTCATTGAAGATAGTGTTCCAATATTTTATCATTATATACCGTTAAAATAATTAGGAGAGTGATGTCTTTATTTTTATTATATTTTATAACAACTTTAAATATTTACAATGTAAACAATGTTCTTTCATCTACAAATCAGTTTTCAATTTTATATTGTGTAGAAATTTGATTCCTAGATCCAGAATTGAAAAAAAAATATCTTAAAAGTAAAAAGCAAAGAAAATGTTGCTAATTTGTGTAGGACCGTAAGGAGGACCATCACGGGCGTGACATGTGCTTATCTTACAGGCAGAGAGCGCTCAGTATTTAAGTCCCAGATAGCAAGAACAATGAACAGCAGAATCAGCCTGGGGGGAGCGGGGCATTACTGGGAGGCCACCTTCTCTTTGCCACCTTTAGGCAGCAATGTGTTGGAGTGAACAGGGGCGTCGCTCGATGGAAGGATGTGGGGGTTGGGGACTTAACATAGAAGTAGTGGGAACTTTTCTTTGTGGCATAGGGCGTGATAGAGAAGAAAGCCAAGAATTAGATTATGTATTTAATTAAGACAACATATATTTAACATATAAATCGAAATAAGCAACAAAAAAAATGCATTAACTACATTTGAAGTATTTCAAATACATCTGTCAAATAAAGAATCTCTTCTTCTCCCCCCTTCACCAAATGAATAATAACTGCACCGAAAATGCAGTTCATATGGGTGCGGATAGCAGTGAAATTACGAGATGGTATTGAGATGCCGTAAACACATCTCTCTGAATTGAAAATTTCCTGCACAAAACAGATTGTTACTGAGATTTGTATTAAACTATCGATTTAACGATAGCTCTAACTTTTATTATATGCATGATATCTGACTACCAATCTATGTCCATTTATTGACATTGGTAAATAATGTTGTGTATTCTTATGAATATAAAGAGAGCAATTTGATGAATTTGTCAATTTGTTGAAAATGTTTGTAAAGCGCCGTGAGCCCAGCCATAGGGTGGTGTTCTGCGCTATATAAGTATACAAAATAAATCAATAAAAACATACAGCAGAAAGCATGCTTTTATTTTGCCGTATCTAAAATTTCGTGTTTTAAGGTGGGGTAACAGAATTCTAACCAAAAAAACAACAACACCCTATTGCCACGGTCCGGCTACGCCCCTGGCCCTAATAGCTCAAAGACGAATATGATCGTTTTCAAGTCTTGACGTTTAGAAAGCACAGTTTCCCCATCTCCCCAAGGTAACCACCCACACCTGACCCTTTCTGATTGACATTTAGAACACAAGCCTGATCTCTGTCTGTCCTACCGAACGTTTACCGTTTACTGACCATCTAGCCATTAACCCACTCCACGCTATATAATAACTGTTTCAATACGATATATCGACATGGTCTATGTCCTGTAAGATCAATTAAACAATGCTGGGTTTCAAGCTTTTAAATTGGATATGTTTACTTTTACGAAACATGGCACAAGACCAGACTATATTAATATAACTAAATTATATTGTATCAAACCTCTAGAGATCAAATCAAGATCAATTGTTCTTACTTGAACAGTTGCGCTGGATCCGTCGTCAAAGACGATATATATGTTGTATGCATCAAGCCCCCAGACAACAAACAACAATAGAGATACCTGGAACAATGCTAATATTGATTAGTTTGTCTTAACCAACTTAAACCTCTGACACCGCCAGCACCAGACACTGGCTTCTTCACATTCCTGATACTGTTTCATCCCCTCTCCCCTCTCCTCCCTCTCTCTCTCTCCCTCTCGGCATCCTCTACTTAATAACAATCCTCTTATTATCCCCCTCCCGCCCCAAACTGCCCACAAGTCCTTCTCCTTCCACTCCACCGACTCCAGTGTTCTCGTCTCAGTAATTTGACGTGGCATCGTGACGATCCTAGTAACAAAAAACACCATTCACACCGACCACCGTCTTTTTGTTTCCGATTGTACGCGTCATTCGTCTCTGGGCGGAGTCAAACAAACAAACAACACGGGGGTGGGGGAAAGTGTGTGTGTGTGTGTGGGGGGGGGGAGTCTATGTGCAGCTCTGCTATTTTTCATTGAAACAATTTTAAATATACTAAACTTATTTGATAACAGCAACTTGTATTTCATATGCAGTTCTCAATTATGTAAAGATAATATATTTTTCATGTCGTTTGATGTTATCAAAATCCATATCAATTACTAGCTGCCGTAATGCTTATTTAATTAATAATCTTTCATTAGTTTTTGTCTTTCACCAATGCTGTTGATCTTCTGCGCATTTATCAAGGCCCCCCTTCCCCCCCCCGGTCTTTTAAGTTGCGTAAGCTCATAATTAACTATTCAGTTATTGTTATTCCTCAATATTGTATTTATCTGTTTTTATAAATAAGCAATTTTTGTCGCCATGCAGTTAATTTGATTATTCTTTGCTTATTGTTTTCAGATCCTTAGCTTCCAGGACCGGTCTTAGCCATTGCGGGGCCCTATGCGGCTTATTATGCGAAACAAATTGCGCGAGGCCTTATTGGGTAAAGGGGATAAGGAATTAATAAGGATAATAAGTAAAAAAATTAAGAAAGCGCGGGGCCCACTTCGGCCGCTTAGACCTAAGACCGGCCCTGTTAGCTTCTTATTACATTTCTTGTGAATATGGTAAAAAATAAATAGGATTTTATGTTGTTCTACATTGAACACCTTACTGCCTCTGTAAAGAACCCGTGAAAGTTTTGTTTCTGTACAGTTTATCATTTGTATGGCAGGACGTCTACAGCTGGGAAAATGGCCTACACGATATAAAATGAGTTTCAAACGCAGCGTGATCATAAAAGAAACTGACCTTTGTTAATCTAAATGACCTGAGCTCTGTGACCCAGGACGATGCTACCAGGGGTCAAATCTTTGACCTTTCTCACGCCGAGAACCAAGGAACCAACTGCAGCTGAAACGGACGCCTGCCCACACCACATCCAGAAAAAAAACAACAGCAGATTTTGTTCTCAAGCTGTCTCGGCGGTCTTGCTTGAGTGCTCTTTGAGCCATCGTATTTTACACGCATCTTTAAGACTTAATTTGTTAACATGTATCTTAAAGCCCACATATATTTATCATGTATTGTATCTTTAAGACATCTAATATCTAGTTTTTACACTTTTCTTTAGGTTATAGCGTTTTAACATATATCTCTTTGTAAGATCATAATTTAACATATCCCTTGATGCCATTATATATTAACAGGCATTTATCCACATACTGTTTTAACATTTCGTATAATATTTTACTTTCAGATGTCTTTATATATAAGACATTGTTCGCAACTTCATCTACAAATCATGATTTGAAATGACAGCCAAACAGACAACAAAGGCGTTTCTTATGATGATTGCCAATAGAGTCATTGAAAGGTTTTTAAAATGATTTTATTATTGCTGAAGTCTATGAGAGGCGTCCGTAACTAGAAGTATATAGAAACAAACAGCGGTCACACAGCATTGATAACTCTAACAGTGTGATGCACATGCACATGCACCATTACCAGGGCTCTTCCATAACTCAATTAGTTTCCTATTCCGAGCATAATGTTGGCCGCATGTCACCAATTTCCGTTGGCTATTCATCATGCATCGGACAGATTCAATTACAGCAATGGTTGTGCTCCTTTACGATAGTGTCCAAGTGGGACGTTCTCCTGAGAGGTGATTGACACTTCTGTCGGTTTGTTTACAAACTGATCCATTGTGTGGAGTATATCTAAGGATGCAGGCTAAGATTGAAGAATGTACTTGAAACATTGAATGTTATGAAATATTTGCGTATATTATCATCTCCTACTACAGATAGCATTTATATGTCGCTTATGAAAACAAAAACAGGGTGTGAAGAGAGAGAGAGAGAGAGAGAGAGAGAGAGAGAGAGAGAGAGAGAGAGAGAGAGAGAGACAGAGATGAGAGACAGAGAGAGAGAGAGACAGAGAGAGAGAGAGAGAGAGAGAGAGACAGAGAGAGAAAATGGATGGATGGATGGATGGATGGATGGATGGATGGATGGATGGATGGATGGATGGACGGACTGATAGAGCGAGATTATATAAGAATTGCATTAGCCTTCTATTCAAAAGAATCATTAAGTCATTGCTTTAGTTATGAAAATTATGATATTGAAATCTCTCGTTAGCGTATGAAACAAAGTCGTTTCAAATTATGTGCAACTTATAAAATAACACATGGATAGCTCTGTTAGAAAATAATTGAATTCGGCTTTCTGACTCTTGTACATTACACTCGCTGTTCATTTCAACACACTCCCTGTAATTATATTAATTTTCTTCAGAACCATAATCTAATTTTTACGCCGTTGTCTAGGATCATCCCATTTTTGTTACTTCATGAAAAAAACAACATTCACTATGCTACGTTTCCGTTCTCAATCTCGACCCTCTGTGGCCGACGGACCATGACGTTACTTAACTTCCGCTCGCGTTGTCCGCTCCGCTCTCAATTGTTGGTTTATTTGTACACGGCCGTGCCTCATTGAGACCACCTCCGTTGGGGGCACCCGTTGGCCACGCCTTGTCTTCCTTTGTCCCGAGTCTCTTTCTCGTCTCCCCCCCCCCTTCCGGAACAACTGAGCAGCTATGCATACACTTCATTATAACAATGTTACCCTTTCAGCGCAACCTCCCCCCCCCACCCCAACAGTGTACACACTCAAAATCAAGGCCATAAACACAAGCACACACACACACACTTGATGAAGTCAAGGCGGTACTTAGTCAAGGAAGCACAGGACCTGATACTGCACAAACATCATCTCTTGCATGAAGGCGTTTCCACCACTCCAAGGCATCCATATATATCTCATTATCTCCGAGGCTTCAGGTCTTCTGAATTCATTAGACTCGATAGAAACTAGTTTTTTTTGTCACTTCTCTGAAATGACGTGGTGGAAAGGTTCAACAAAGTAAGCAAATCTCTCCAATCTGTTAACATTGACCTGGGTAAAATCGTTGAACCTATCATTATTTGGTAAAATACCTAGAACACTTAAGGAAACCCAGTACCTTTGATCATTATGAGTCGAAAGTTATTGAAAAATCCTGTAAACAACAATGCATATGACATGCAGAGGAAACGTAAGCGTAAAGTCCAGTTCGACGAAGCAAAAGGAAACAAGTCCGAACTCTCAGGCAGGGAAGATTCAGAGGTACCATTTTTAACATAAATTATAGATAGACAAATTACAGAACTACGGAGACTCGGGTCTGCTTATGAGGAGTTAAGTAAAAAGTTTGACTTTCTTACGAAACTGCATCGTTTGGAATCTACTGACCTCTGTGAAGGAGCAGGAAACCTTATAACTTTTTATCCCGTGGATTTGGATAGGACGTTGTAAAATGGGTGTCTGCACCTGCAAGCTCATTTGTTGTCGAATGATGAAGTTATTGAGTTATCGTCACTGAATCTATACAAATACTTATCGGAAAAAGGCTTTTTGGAAATTTATTCAAATGTAGTAATTGCGCTCCGAATGCTGTTGTTCACACCAGCATCAAACTGCTGAGCAGAACCGTCGTTTTCAGCGCTAAAGAGAGTACAGAATTACTTAAAGATCGATCTAACATGGGAGAGAACAGGCTCAATTTACTCTCTGTAATGTACATAGAGTCAGAAATAATGCAGTCAATTGACTATGATGACGTCATTCGTTCTTTTGCACAGAAGAAAGTCGTCGTAGGATTCTATAAATTTTATAGAATAACGTAACTATAGTAACATAGACTATATTATTCTGATGTTCATTAAAGTCATTAATTAAAGTCAATTTCAATTTAGTAAATTTCCAAAATAACCTCTAGCAGTTTGGAAAGGGGGGGGGGCAAATGTCAGGTGCCTAGGGGCCCTGGGTCTCCTAAGTTCGGGCCTGTTCTTTGTGTTAACCTTTAGTTTGCAGAAAATGAAAGGTTGCTGGTTGTAGAGCAAAAGACAAACAGACTAAAATGTTTTAAGTGTTTTAACCACGAATTCGCCAACAGACCTGAATGGTCTTAGCGTTCTTATAAAGATCTAGGGCGCAAGAATCTTCTGCAATAGAAGGAGCATCTGTAATGTTAAAAAAAAATCTTTGGTATCTAGTTTCAAATTGCTAACATTCCAAACTTGAATCAAAATCTAATGGACACGAGACACGTGACTAGCTTAGTTCTTAAACATTTTCCAGCCACCGTCTCTAAAGAGGAGAGCATTACCCGACCCTCAGTGCTCTCAATGATTAAGCAAAACTATTTGCAATAGAAAATTAAATAGCCCGTAAAAACAAAGTTTTTGTCTATATTAATACCTTATATATGAGACATAACTAAAGGTATTGATTATGTTCAAACGCGACAAACATTTACAGACTGACACCGATTTATATCCCCTGGCTTTAAAACCGGGGGAAGGGGGGTGTGGACATCGATGGGTGGCGTGAATGCGTGAACTCAACTGGCACGTGGAAGAAAAACAATAACAAAGTGTGAAATTGGATTAAATTTGTTATATAGAGATAAACTAAAAATGCATTAATTTAATTACGGTACGTTCGATCGATCTGAAATTTTCATACAATGCCTTGCTAGGTGACACAAGTCTATGTGCCAAATTTCAGCTCGATGGCATCACGGGAAGTGTGTAATTAAATCCCTTATATTTACTTCACCGCCGTCTCTCTCTCTGTCTTGGCCTCGCGGGAGGGCGAAAAAAAGGAAGTAAATAAAACAAACCCGTAAAAACAAAGTTTTTGACTATAAATCCCTTATATATGAGACATAACTAACAGTATTGATTATTTTCAAACGCGACAAACATTTACAGACTTAATCTGTCTTAACTCAACTTTAATTCACAACCCTGTGTGTGGGTGGGTGGGTGGATGGGGGGAGATGGGAAAAGTCTGGTCACCGATCACTTGACCGAGCTCAGCGTGACACGTAAAATGTAAACAAAAGCACGCCGGTACTTCGATGGGTCGCGTCAATGCGTCAACTCAAACTCTCATGTGGGAAAAAAACAATAACAAACAGTGAATTTGAATTACATACGTTATATTAGGATAAACTAAAAATGCATTAATTTAATTACGGTACGTTCGATCAATCTGAATTTTTGATAGTATCCATTGTTAGGTGAGACGGGTCCGTGTGCCAAATTTCAGCGCAATCGGATCACGGGAAGTGGGTCATTTTTGACTTTTGTTTTTCCGCCCGCCCGCCCAAGACAGACAGAGAGAGATGACGACAGAGAGAGACGGCAGTGAAGTTAATATAAGGGATTTAAAAATGACCCACTTCCCGTGATGCTATCGAGCTGACATTTTGCACATAGACTCGTGTCACCTAACAATGCATCGTATGAAAATTTCAGATCGATCGAATGTACCGTATTTAAATTATTGCATTTTTAGTTTATCTCGTTATAAACATCTAAACCCATCTGCTTTGTTGACAATAAAGAGTGCATCCGTGACCACATCACCGTTTTATTAAAACGTTGGGCGGGCACTTATGAGGTGTTTGTTATTTTTAAAAAAAAATAGAGGTAAAAAAAGATTTTAAAAAACAAGTTTTTATAAGTGGACTAAAATATAAATGGATAAGAGTTTTATAGTAAAAAACTTTGTTTTTATGGGGTTGTTTAATTTTTGACATTTGTTTTTCCACCCGCCCGCGAACGACAGAGATCACGACAGAGAGAGATGACGACAAGATTTCGAAGTTAATATAAGGGATTTAAAATATTAATACATTATCTTAGAAATTGTATTCCACGCATTATTTGAATTCTGTTTTCAAGCCTTGTAAATTACATCAAACTGTTACCAAATCCTTCTTAATAGTGTAACGCAGGACAATGGGAATTAATGGGATTGTACAGAAATTGTATTAAGTCTGTGAACACATAAAGGTGACACTGAAAGTGAATCCTAGGAATTTTGTTCCCCTTTCCCCCTCACCCCACATCTTTCCACGAACGTGCTCTCCATAATTAAGTCTAACGGACATAATTAAATGGGGCTTAACGTCACGGTGACTGTTTGCAGGCCGCAGCACATGTCATTTACCTGCCCCCGAATCTACCTTCACTGGATCACGAAAGTCCGAGTGCTTTCCCCTGCTGGTGCCCAACTGTTATGTCAATAAAATCAAGGCAGATTATTTGCCGTCTTAAACCCGGCACTTTCCTATTTCCTCTGAGAGACCTGGTTGACCCCCGCACCGACTCATTCAGTTGTATGGGCTAATATGTATACATATTATATATTTATATTAGTACAGTAAGGACGTATTCAAGTAGTAGGTATTTTTGTGCAATTACTTCAAACTATTTCATTTTAAGCACCTGAGTGATCCAATTATTATTAATGGTTTTTTGTGTGTGTAAGTGCAGACATGTTGGCAATATGATGGACACATGTGCTAAAGATTTCGTCGAGTTTCATTTAATTTTCTTCACTTGGTTATTGATGACATGGAGTAGTGTGAATAATTTATGAACACTTTCAGATAATGTCAGTAATATATAACGTCACAGAAATTAAATTAAGTCTTAGAAATGCATGTTTCTTCCGTTCCAGTCACACTTTTAACTTGTTCGTCAGTATTTGAAAAAGGCTGATTGTTTCTATGAAGGATACGTAAATTTATTTGTCTATTTTATAATTTAAAAGCATTCTGTAGAATTAAGACGAAACAGAGTTGTTGCCTTCTTAAAAGTTAAGACATAAAATATATTAACATTTTCCAATTTTATGTGCTTCTTTTCTTACCTCACTCAAAATTTTTCTGTATTTTTGTTTGGAATGTAATGGTGGTTTTTAAATTCTACCATCTTTTAGTTCAGAGGTGGGCAACTACGGCCCGCGGACCGCATGCGGCCCGCTACGGAGTATTTTGCGGCCAGCGGTAGCTTGCGGTAATATCGAAAAAAAAATTATATTAAAGATGAATGTCTGTACTTGAATCAAAGATAAATTTTTAGTCAGATGCGACACTTTGATGTGTCATTTCTTACTAAGGCGGCCCTTGCCCTAAAAATGTGCACACCCCTGTTTTAGTTGAATTTTTTTATATCTTTAGTAATACTTAACTCTATTATCTATTTATTTGAGCACCACGCTGCTACAGCGTGCCAGGCACTGCCAGGCTAGTAATGCCCTTGCTAGCTCTTCCCTTTGTTACTCTGTAGTTGTCAACCATTTTTTCACATATTCAACTATGTATGTAACAATTTTACTTGGGATGGTAGCCCACATCAAGGCTAGTAAAAACACTGAAATTAAATGTTGAATGATTTCACCAAATATTAGTGAACATTTAAATTGCAAACTTGTATAAGTGTGTGTTCGAGTGACTATGATGAAGTTAAAATTAAAAAAAAATTGGATAAAATTAATAACAAGTTATTAATACTAGGCATATCTGAAAATAAATATCATAATAAAAAGACATATAGGTCAATACAATCATTCGCTTATTTCCAAATAAAACTCATGTTTCTCTCCTTTGAAAATTATAATTTACTTAATTTTTTTTTAAAAACCTAATTTTTTTTTAAATTTCATATTGAGCAGACGTTTGTACATTCATCTAATCAGGAAAAATCATTATAGTTAGGACACAAGTAAGTGACATTACCTTATTATAGAGCGACATCTATCTGGCATCTCAAATGTGATCACTTTTTAAAATGTAGCTATTGGTCTTTGGTTACATTCAGTATATTTACTTATCAAAACTGGTTTGTTATCAATAATGAAGAGTAAACAGCAATTATTAACATTACCGCAAATTAACACCTTTATTTCTGTACTTTTTTTAAAAAAGGGCTTCCTGATTTTTAACATACAAAAAAAAAGTGAAAGTTCAGGGAATAATTTATTTTAAAAAAATGATAGAAACAAACTTATCTGCGATGGAACAACACGCGGATTGTAACAGTAACAGAACAAATGTTTATGGGAACGATTTTTATATAGTGGAACATAGGATGAGAAGTAGGATTTCAGCCGTAAATCTTGTCCTCGTTAGGTGGCATCAACAAAAGTCAGCAAGTAATTGAGAGAACCAAGAAATTCATGCCATTTTCAGCACTCGTCCCAAAGTGATAAATGTGTGTAAAGATATTAAAACATCCTTGAAAAAAAACAAACTAACAAACTTTGTTGAATTTAATCTAATAAACAAACTAACTAAAAGTTAAAATTAATTATATAGCAAAAATTTAAAATTGATTTATCACTTCAACCAATGAAAAAATACCAAGGGCGTCCAAGAACAACAATTTGTGCTCACCTATTCCTTTCATCCTTATTGTATCCGCCATGATCAAAATACTAGCAGTATTTAGTTATCAAAATGTTTAAGTTCTAAAATTTTAGAGGGATATTGATGCCACACATTGTGGTGTATTATTAAAAAGCACGTTTCTTAGAAAACTATTTTAATGTTAAAATTCATTTTAAAAAAATGTAGACTTCGATCAATAACTGAAAGTGTATAAGCCTTTTAAAACATTAAAAAGGTATAATTTTGTTTTCTATGAATTAAAAGCAAGAAATAAATAAACTTTCCATTTTCATCACAAATTACAGAACACCTGTTGCCAGTCATTAATACAACTGCTATCATGTACGCAGTAATCACGTTTTTTTAAGCATGCGCACGCAGACGGTGGGGTTTGCCTTTCTCAGCGGTGTTGATTGAGTATTGAAAAACACAAAGAGCTCCGTTGTCAAAGCGTCAAGTCTGTAACTCATCTCATGGTTTGGTCGGGAGTCAGGTGGACTTTAGTTTTGATCGGCTTAGTTTTTGGTGGGTCATGGCTTTGCCCTGCAAGGACAAGCCCTCATATCGATCAATCTCTTCGTCTGATCGCTAAGGCTTAGTTAGCACATCGGATCTTAACACGACGGCCGCGGGGCAATTTGTTACCTGTTGTTAGTTTATTCAATAGAGAGAGAGAGAGAGAGAGCTCAAATTTTGGTAGCTCGAAAGGTTAAGCAGTTTTGCCGATTCAATTTTCACTAAATAATTTTTAAAAGGATTCATGATGGTTTGTTAACATACAAATGGTAGAAATGTTTTCACTTATATTTAAAACTCATAGGGAACTTTTAAATCTTATAACACGATAACCTTCTTGTTAGTTTTATCACGCAAGAGGTGAGCTTGTATACAGTTTAAATATGACTATATTGATACAGCCGACTGAGCAGTTATGGAAAACTTCTTTAGTGCAGATCACATTTCTTTGGTGAGAGAAATTTAAATACTTGGCATGATTTATTAAAACGATGGCTAAACCACGGCTCGCGAGCCGCATGCGGCTTTTGTGTGTTCACATTGTGGCTCACGTACAATTTTTGAAAATTATGTTACAAGGATTACTGGAAGATTTCCGAGCCAAGTTTATTTACTCATACTCATAGCGCTTCAATGCGGCTCTCAACATATTTTTTAAAAAAATTTAAATTGGCTCTCATTGACTACATGTCTGGCTACCCCTGATTAGTAGGTTTGTGACTAGTAAAAGAAAATTTAGTGCTATTAAAAAAAATAGTTTTTCAAATGGATATTCAAAAAACTTTAAAAGGAACAAGCAGTTGTAATTTAAAATATAGATAACTTAAAACCCATTTAAGTAAAGATAAAAACGATGACGAATTAATGATGTATAATTTTTTTTTGATTTTTAAATTTATATAATATTAATATACGTAGCGTAGATAAATGTTCCAGTGTGTGCTTAAACTATGGACTCACCATCAGTACAAAGAAGAAGACAGAAGTACTGTACCGGCAAAACTTACACTGAACATCAATGGTAACAAAATCAACGGAGTGAGTCAGTGAGCCAATTTTCTTACATTGCAGCGCATAGTCTCAGAATGCCAACATTGATAACGAGGTGATTGTGCCAACCTCCAAAGCCCGTGCAGCTATTGGCAGAATTTATGGCAGTGTCTGGAACAGAACGGATATCAGCATCCAATCCAAACTAAAAGTAAACTTGCTGTATACAGTGAAAAGCATGGACCGCTTACCAACGCCAAGCGAGATTGCTGAACCACTTTGACAACAAATGCCTGAGGAATATTCAACATAAAATGGCAAAGAAACGTTCCAGACACAGAAGTATGTGTCAGGGCAGGTCTCCCCGTGATTTACACAGGCCTCATGCAGTGCCAAAAACGCTTGGTGGGGCATGTCGTGCGCATGCTGGACCATCGGCTTCCAAAGAGGCTCCTCTGTGGAGAATCACGTACGCGCTAAAAAAGATACGCTTAAGACCACACATAAGGCCTTAGACACTGATCATGACTCACGGGAGGCAGCAGCCAGTGACCTAGCCTCCTGTTGCCTTATGATACGGAACGGCGCAGGAGTCTGAGATGCAAACAGACAACAGCCTACCAAGTCCAGACGTCAGGATATGTAGGATCGTGTTGAAAACCCCCCTGATGGGATCCCAAAAATCTCTTGTTTCTGACACGTGAACGCACCTTTCGTGCAAGAATAGGGTCAATAAGCAAACCGAAGGATACACGTGCCTGCTTTAGCACATGATGAATATGCTGAGAGTGGTCCGCGTCTATTACGATGGACAAACAACACACACACACACACACACACACACACACACACACACACACACACACACACACACACACACACACACACACACACATATATATATATATATATAATATATATATAGACAAACGCATTTTAAATTATAATATTATATTTTGACTAAAATATTAATAGATCTACTTCGTTAACGTCTTTTCACGAGATTTATGACATCTAAAATACAAAATAAAATTAAAATGGTTTATTTAAACTGTTTTTCCATAAAAAAAGAAATATTAGTTATATTTGAGAAAACTGAAAAATTTCTAGTCTAACTTTAGCAAGCAGAGATTTCAAAATGACCCTAATTGTCTCGAAAGGAAAATTCTCTACACATTTAATATTTTAAAAATTACGTACTTATTTTGTTGTGACAAACTTACTTAGCAACAATTTTCCCATAAATGTTAGTGAATTTTTATGAGTTTCAGTTTGAGTTATTAATTGTTGTATATAAAATCTGATATGTGTTGAATTTTCAGGTCAAGAATGAAAAACAAAATGACCTTCTATGAAATTTCAACAAAGAAATGGCAAACTGAGGATATTTAAGTGAAGTTGAAGCCTATCTGATTGTTTGAATATTTTTTCTTTATATTATTTTGAATGGGCATGGCAATATATACACACAATTTGTAAATATAAACATTGTAAGTGGTTTATTTTTATGGGTTTTAATTTTTCAATTTTTCATTATTTAAAAAAAAATTAAATTAAAAAAATATTTTAAAAGGTTAATGTGGGAAAGGGAAATCACTGGTACAATTCAATATTTAGGTAAAACATCTATAAATAATAGCCTCCCTTAATTTGTGATGAAATTTCAACTATCCGAATTATCCCTTTTGTCTCGTAGTTTGACAGTGATCACTTTATCAACATGTGAGACATTTTTGACACTATGGTCAGTCTAGACTGATCTGATAAGCTGGTTCCAAGATGGCACAAGAAAGACACTGCATGGAAGTGAACCAGGTGATCTCTTAATTCCTCTACCAGGACGAGCTTCAACACGACTCCCATTGATCAGGCGAACTGGTCAAGAAATGTTATAATTAAATTTTTCATTCTGTCACTCTACAGAAGTAGCAACTGTCAGTATCACTCAAATGAACGTCATGGCTATTAACTTGAGCCAGTTTCCTCCATAGTTTAAAGGTAACACAATGTCACCATCCAAAGAGAGTTGGCTGAGAATAGCGGACCAGTTTTTCTCATACGAAATGTAATGATTTGGAATTACTGGTGTGAAATATCTTCATCCGATAGTTTCAGTAATATATATATATTACTGAAACTATCGGATGAAGATATTTTCGTAAAATATGTCAAATCCATCATTGTTACTTGTAACATCCTTACAATGATTCCTCATCAGTACATGGAATAAAATGATAAAATTTGTTTAAAACAAAATAAAATTTAAAAAATCCTTTGAGCTGGTCGATTTGCATATTGGATGATTAAGAGTTAGAATGCCTGAATTTGATTGTAGAAGTTACTGATGTTACTGGTGTTTTAAGGATTTAACTGCTCTCAAAAGTCGCAGTTTTGCGAAAGGTTGATCAGATTTATTTTATAAAAAACTTTAAAATTCTTTTTTATCATAACTTTGTCACTAAATGCTTGATAAAAATACATTTCTTTAAGCTTTTTTTTTATTCCACTTTGTAGAAACACACATTCACATGCCCCTATGAGTTACTAGGCAGATGCAGTTAGCGCAGCGTTTACAAACGATGTCTGAATTACTAAAGTGTCTACGGATCGCTAATGTGGCTATAAGCAAGTTGTGTAATAATAATTTTATGCAATAAAATTCATTTCAGATTTTCAAACATGCCTTTGACGGGATATGAAAAATTAAAAAAAAATTGATTAAACAAAGTTATAGAGATATTTTATTCAAGGGCATGGGTTTGTTGTCACTCTTAGGGGCTGTCCATAAATGACGTCACGCTCCAAGAGGGGGGGAGGGGGTCACACTTTTGTGACGATTCGTGACGAGGGGGAGGGAGGGGGTTGAAGAAATGTGACGTCACATCAAAAGGGTCACTTTAAATAAAACTTCCACTGAAATATTTGGTGGCTTACAATTTTTTTAATGATTTTTTATATTATTTTTTTTTAAATCAGGGCTTCTCAATGTGCCGGTCGGTAGGCCATCAGATGCTGGCTGGCGTAAGCTATCAAGTGACGAAAATTAAATCTAATTATAATCCTTAAGTTTGAGAACTCACAAGATAACGAATGAAATTGTTACACTGTATCGTTTGATGTTGACATCAAAGCATTTGTGATGTAACCGTAGCTCCGTCGGCGAACTTTTTTGCCCGTTATCCCAAATAATACAAGTTTATGTGTGCGTTACCCCCCACCCCCACCCCAGACTCTAGGTACTGCTCACATGACTCGGGGATATGGAGGATCGTTGTTAGCAAAATGCTATCGGTGAGTTTTACAAGCATGACAAGTGTCTAAAAATGATCTGAATAGGATAGTGATTATGTGTAGATATTTTAAGTCAAAACGTCACGGAATATCCTTTTTCTTTAAAAAAAAAGGGGGGGGGGAATCTATTTGATAGAATTATAAATATTTTAAGTTTGATATAATTGTTCGTTTGGTTTTTGGTCAAACACCCCTGGCCATTCTAGATATAATGATAAATGAGCCCATTTTAAAGTTGTCAAGTATTCATTAACTTTATTTAATGCATCAAATTCTTGACATAGCAATTCGAAATGAGCACAACGTGTGACAAAGCAACTTTTCTTCTTAGCTCAGTTTTTGAAGGCATTAATTTTAAATATCACAGAAAGGATACTTGATACAGTCAAGTCACGTGGATTAAGATTATTGTCACTCGTGTCAATATAAATGAAAGTAGGGTGGATTTAGGTGTCTTCCTATAGTACGTAGGTAAGAAATCTACATAGTTGTCATATTTTAAAAAAATTCATTTTCTGGAAGGAACCGGTTCAATAATGGGCATATGTTCCAAGCGTTCACGTACACATGAAGTATTTTAATATATGTAGTGGATTGAAGTGGATGTTATGTGTCCCAAATGAGTCTGCATTACCCCCAAGAATTCCTTTTTGACCCCAGATGAGTTTATTTACCCCTGTTCGACGACCTCTTTCTTACGGGATGCCCGTCAGTCAATTGAGGGATTTTTAAAAAAATACATTTTAAAAATATTATTTTAAAATATTTTTTTTCTAAACAAAGACGTTAACCGTGATGATTAATAGTCAATGTTTAATTTGTATTCATTAAAATAAAATATAATCTAAGGATGTTAACACAGTTCGTTTTTTGAAGGCCGGTTAAACGTTTTGAAAAAAATGCTTCACGCGGGTTACGATATTACAATGTAGATCTTCACTAAATAAATAATAAATACTTAAATGACAATAAAAGTGATTTGAAACATACTTATTTTCAAATAGAAAATAAGGTGGGTTTTTTTGGAGGTCAAAGCTTTGTGACGTATTTTTAGAGGGGGGGGGGTCTAACTTTTTGTGACGACGCGTGACGAGGGGGAGGGAGGGGGGTAAAAAATCGGCCAAAATCGCGTGACGTCATTTATGGACGGCCCTTTATATAATTATTGAAATTATAACTGACACATCTTTAAAGTTAGGTTTAATTAAAATGCGTTCCTTGCATATTTTAATCGCTTAGTCAAACTTGTAAAAATAATGAATATAGATATATATTTTTTAAAATCTCTAATTAATATAATAGTTTTGGCCTTGGAAGTGTTATGCATCCAGATCTCTGGCGACTAGTTACAAGACGGTATCTACCCAAGGAAACAGCTAAGGACAAAAAAAAAGGGGGGGGGGAATAATTCATACTATAAAATAATTGAATCTTTAATACTATTAGCCTCCCTTGAATTTTTAGAAACAATAGAACGTTACTTTTAATTCCATTAGTTTGATTGATGTTATGTAAATATTTTTTTTGAAAGTTTCAAATAAATTGTTTAAAAAAGCCTGGAAATTTTTATTACAAAACATAAAAAAGAATAATAATTGAGTACTAGGAAACGGTTTTAATTTAAAAAAAAACCAAAAAACAAGAGATATTATCTTACTATAAAAAAAATTTGGTTATAAAGTTCAAGTGTGTGGACATTCAAAAATGAATAAGTGCCAATTCAACTTTAATATATATATATATATATATATATATATATATATATATATATATATATATATTAGAAATTTTGGAATTCAATTAATCACATGAGTTTAAAACGGTTTCATTTTTTAAAGAAATTAAACATTTGTCAAAACTATTTAAAATTACTGAATTTAATGCTTTAAATTTTAAGATTTTGATTACAAATATGTTAGTGAAAGAAAAGTCACGAAAACTGTCACTTTAAAGTTTCAGAATGTTAAATAACTGGGACTGTATTCAAGACAAAGCAACATTACAAGTTCACACATAGGCAAGTCAAAGAGATAATAATAATAATGAAAAAGAGAAATGCGGTAATGCCAACTTTCCAGTTTCGTTCAGATTGCCCCCCAAAAATCCCCAGATAAACCTCACTGTTTCTATTGGACGTTGTTCGTCTTCGCCCCTGACAGCCATTTTGCTCTAAGATAAGACATCCGGTTTGACCTACGTGAACTTGAATGATAACATGATAATGTCACGTGTCACTGTTGCGTTTATGGCTTACGGCTTACGTGAAGTCGAACGATGACAGTTGAGCTAATCTAACGTCACGTATCACTGTTGTGTTTATGGCTTAGGTGACGTCAAAAGATGACATTTGAGCCTATCTAACGTCACGTATCACTGTTGTGTTTATGGCTTACGTGACGTCGAAAGATGACATTTGAGCCAATCTAACGTCACGTATCACTGTTGCGTTTATGGCTTACTTGACGTCAAAAGATGACATTTGAGCCTATCTAACGTCACGTATCACTGTTGCGTTTATTGCTTACGTGACGTCAAAAGATGACATTTGAGCCAATCTAACGCCACGTATCACTGTTGTGTTTATGGCTTACAGGACGTCAAAAGATGACATTTGAGCCTATCTAACGTCACGTATCACTGTTGTGTTTATGGCTTACGTGACGTCGAAAGATGACATTTGAGCCTATCTAACGCCACGTATCACTGTTGCGTTTATGGCTTACTTGACGTAAAAAGATGACACTTGAGCCTATCTAACGTCACGTATCACTGTTGGGTTTATGGCTTACGTGACGTCGAAAGATGACATTTGAGCCAATCTAACGTCACGTATCACTGTTGCGTTTAAACATCATTGCGAAAAAGGTTAATTTAAGCATCTTATTTTAAAAAAATGCCCAATTGTAAATATTAAACATAGGTTTGAAGTTTTAAACTGAAAACGATAATTAAAACATTAATTGTCTACATTCTAAGTGAACAATCAATTTACATAATTTGATATGTTTGTCCGTTCATAACGCTACTAATTTTAGAAAGGAGAGCACAGCTAAAAAAAAAGCCTTGAAAAAAAATTACTGCACCAAAAAGAACTCTTTTCGAACGTTCGCAAAAAATTGTTCAATATGCAAATGAGATTTAATTTTCCTCTCTTTGTCTCTACATTTTCTGATTATTTAATTATTTAATTCATTGATTTCAGCTGAAATATATTTATTTTGAAAACTTCCGTAATTTTTGACTGGTGATACACTAGTATAAATATATAAAAATAAATGTGAATCTGCTTGTGTAATTCTAAGCGGTTGCATATACTAATGGCAAGCTGCATTTAGAATTATGTTGTTGCTTTTTCAAAAAAAATAAATAAAAAAAATAAAAAAAAATAAAAAAAAATATAAAAAAAATTGCAGTCTTTAAAAAAATAGATAGAATTTTAGCAGGAAATAAAATACTGACACTAGATATTTAAAACTAAAATTTTAACAAGGAAGTGCTTTTCGTTGTTGTTTTTTCAGATGTTCCTCGGTAGCGAATACCACCGCTCGAAACAAATAAAAAGCTCTGAAAGAGATTGTCCCAAATCATTCTGATTTTAATTGCTCTCCAGGTGGTTATTTTTTCAGAATAAGGAATACAATCTGAAACAAGTAAGTCGATATTTGCAATGTTTAGTGACTACGGTAACGGAACTAACATTTAAAGCACATTGTATATACATCTCTAAATAAATGTTGGATGTCTTTATTCATGTTTTAAAATTCTATTTTAAAATTTATTTTTTTGAAAAGAAAAATGTTAAGGAAATAAAAGCAGATATTCCACTCAGAAAATAAATATTTATAAATGAAAAGGAAATTCTTAGCAAAACGAAAGGGAGTGTAAAAGTGAAATATTAGAAGACAAACTATAAGATCTTAAAATATATTACTGAAACACGTTAAAAGATGTCATGATATACAGATCGGCTTCAAAATGTGAGGTACACTATGTAATATGATAACCAAGGAGACATCTTCTCTGGGAAATCCAATATTATATCATTTTCTAATAAGATGGGGAAAAGCGATGCTACGAACTGAAATGTTTAAAATGATAATTTTAAATAGAACAATTTATATTTTTAAAAAGTTTTTTCAAGTAGCGAGAAATAGATAACTAGAGTTTTATTAGAAAAAAAGGATTTATATAAATTAATCTAAATAAGTGATGCCAGAGAGCACGTCACTCTCTTGGTTAAAAAAAACGTTACACCAAACTTGTACTAATCTTCTAATTTCATTAAATTAAATTTGATTGAAATAGTACTATAACGTCTTTTTAACACGTAAATGTTTTCTAATAAACAGCCATGAGGACTTTGGAATTGTTTAGTATCTTACTACTAGTTGTAGCAACTTCAAGTAGTGAATATTTGTCCGTGATGAGTGAATTGGAGCAGCGAGCCCACGATGATTTAATGATCTTGCTGAAACACGTGACATTCAATGAGCAATCAAAGAACGTAGTGAGATTCTTTCAAGTAAGTCTACGAAGATTTCTGATGTCCGTATCATATCCTCATGCCTGGTGTCGCGTAGAGATGTCAGATGGATATGTCATATGAAGGTGTCAGTTTAATATTTTAAATGAAGGTGCCGCACAGAGGTGACAGATAGAGGTGTTGGGTGAATATTTCATGAAAAATAGTCAGCAATATATGTCATGCGGACGCATCGGTGGCGGTAGCATGCTAAGGTGGTAGGCTGTTGTAGGTGGTTGGCTCATGTAGGTGGTGGGCTGTTATAGGTGGTGGGCTGCTGTAGGTGGTGGGCTGTTGTAGGTGGTGGGCTGCTGTAGGTGGTGGGCTGTTGTAGGTGGTGGGCTGTTGTAGGTGGTGGGCTGTTGTAGGTGGTGGGCTGTTGTAGGTGGTGGGCTGTTGTAGGTGGTGGGCTGCTGTAGGTGGTGGGCTGTTGTAGGTGGTGGGCTGTTGTAGGTGGTGGGCTGTTGTAGGTGGTGGGCTGTTGTAGGTGGTGGGCTGTTGTAGGTGGTGGGCTGTTGTAGGTGGTGGGCTGTTGTAGGTGATGGGCTGTTGTAGGTGGTGGGCTGTTGTAGGTGGTGGGCTGCTGTAGGTGGTGGGCTGTTGTAGGTGGTGGGCTGTTGTAGGTGGTGGGCTGTTGTAGGTGGTGGGCTGTTGTAGGTGGTGGGCTGCGGTAGGTAGTGGGCTGCTGTAGGTGGAGGGCTGCGGTAGGTGGTGGGCATTTGTAGGTGGTGGGCTGTTGTGGGTGGTGGGCTGTTGTAGGTGGTGGGCTGCAGTAGGTGGTGGGCTGCTGTAGGTGGTGGGCTGTTGTAGGTGGTGGGCTGTAGTAGGTGGTTGGCTGTTGTAGGTGGTGGGCTGCGGTAGGTGGTGGGCTGCTGTAGGTGGTGGGCTGCGGTAGGTGGTGGGCATTTGTAGGTGGTGGGCTGTTGTAGGTGGTGGGCTGCAGTAGGTGGTGGGCTGCTGTAGGTGGTGGGCATTTGTAGGTGGTGGGCTGTTGTAGGTGGTGGGCTATTGTAGGTGGTGCGCTGCTGTAGGTGGTGGGCTGTTGTAGGTGGTGGGCTGTTGTAGGTGGTGGGCTGTTATAGGTGGTGGGCTGTTGTAGGTGGTACGCTGCTGTAGGTGGTGGGCTGCTGTAGGTGGTGGGCTGTTTTAGGTGGTGGGCTGTTGTAGGTGGTGGGGTGTTGTAGGTGGTGGGCTGTTGTAGGTGGTGGGCTGTTGTAGGTGGTGGGCTGTTGTGGGTGGTGGGCTGTTGTGGGTGGTGGGCTGTTGTGGGTGGTGGGCTGTTTTAGGTGGTGGGCTGCTCTAGATTACGTTGATTCTTGATTCTTAGGGCGTCCTTAACTCTGGCATCGCCACCATTTGGGCTGGATTTTTAGTCTTATCTAATCTTATCTGTCAAAGACGCTCCTTCTATACAGAAGATTATTTGCGCCCTACGCTTATCCATTGTTTGTTTTTAAGGTTGGATTGTGTAGGCATTTCTAACGCAAAATAACAGACCTCCTGATTATTAGTGTGTAAGTGTGTGTGTGTGTGTAATTTTCAAAATATTCACTTGAGGTTGTGTTAATTAAAACAGGCAACATCATATACTCTTTCTTTAATAACCAAATGAATTTTGAGTTATCACTGAGCTACAACAAAACAGAATAAAATATAACAAAAGTACTAACAAAAATGTAAGGTAAAAAGTATTAAAATTAGAAATTGCAACAACTATTTTATTATTATTATTATTATTATTATTATTTATTTGTGTCCCTTAAACTTGTAGTCGTAGGGGGTTCTAATTTTTCCATTAGAACTTTCTCGGTGCTTGATAGACCTAGCGGCGCCCATCTCCTCTCCAGGTCAGCGCATTACTTTTTTTTAGCAATAGTCAATTTTCAACATTTTTATTGTGGCTTTTACGTGGGCTAGATCCAACACCCCTCAGCTTGTGAGACGAACGCACTATTGACTTCGATAACCAGCCGCCAACTATCACAAAAACGATTACAAAATAGTAATAATTATTAATAAAGAAAAAGACAATAATTTGTACACGTTTCTGCAGTGTTTGTAGGTAAGTATTACTATTTCAGTGAGTTTGAAATGTAACTTGGCAGCACCTCTTCACGCCTTTAGACCCAATACCTGTATGATTCAATAAAAACTTTGATGATCAAATACTTTGAGGGCATATTAAATGACATGAGCATACTGAAGCTTGTATTATTCAAAACAGTTCACGAAATGTAAGAAAAGATAACTCGATCGTGAGAGGGACCTCAGTGAGCCACTACTGCTGCCCCCACACCCCCACCCACTTCATGCGTGTCCATTCTGACGTCTGCTATCAGTCAGCACTTGAACAACTATGACCAGATCGAGATAGTGGTAAAGAAATTAAGCACAACTCACGTTGATGAAAATGAAATATGTGAACGCTACTTCACATGCCCCATAGACCTTCATGATCTGAAAAGGGGTTATTATTATACTGGAGCAGTAGAATAAATATTTAATTTATTCGTCCTTTATACTGGAGCATTAGAACCAATGTTTAGATTTCTTCGCCCTTTATGCTGAAGTAGTGGAAGCAAAATTTAGATTTATTCGCCCTTCGTGCTGGAACAGCAGAAGTAAAATTTAGATTTATTCCTCCTTAATGCTGGGGCTGTAGACGAAACAATATTTAGATTTATTTTGAATAGCATCGGTTGCGTCACGAGTTGCGCCGATTTTCCAGTGATAGCCAAACTCGCAGTCGTATGCATGCTGCCAACACTTGAAGTGTTCATTTATAAGTTTATGACCATGCGGGCTACCGTCGTTTGCGCGCCTCCAACATGTACTTTTAAATTAATTTACGTAACTCAGGGTCAAAGCTTTCAAATGGGTTCCCAAAGATCATCTCCCTTTAAAAAAAATTAAATAACAAAATTATCTTTTTTAAAGATATCTAATTTTCATAATTCTTATCTTATTTTATTAGTAATATTAAATTACCTCAGCAAGATAAAAGGGAAGTAAAAACTAATATTTGTAGGTAGCCTACATCCTGTGTTCAGATAAGAGCCTATAATTTTAATCAAGGTAAATTCCAAGAAGAGAAATGTAATTTATCGAGATTAAACACTGATAACATTTAAATCGCGACATACACAGCTTTGGGCTTTTAACAGAAAAAAATTGATAACTCACTTCCTTCACTGAAACTTTCACTAAAAACTAGAACAAGGAAGTTATACAAAGTAACGTCCAATTACTCCCCAGTGAGATGTACATATGATAGACTATTTTCCATTTGTAGTTGGTTGGGATAAAGTGCTCATTATTAGTAGTTGGTTAGGATGAATTGCTTGTCATTGGCAGTTGTTTGGAATAAAGTTCTCCTCATTGGCAGTTGGTTGGGATAAAGTGCTTATCATTGGTAGTTTTCTAGGTTAAAGAACTCGTCATTAGCATTATTTATTCGGTCACAGTACACATGATAAGTGTTTGATATTATCGTAGTGATCATTATATACAAATATTTTAATTGTAGTTTACATCATGTACAAAAGATGCGATTGACGTCCCCTTACAATACAAATGGTCTGATTGGCTTCCCATCACATACTAATGGTTTGATTACTATCCCCATCATCTACACATTGTATCATGATATTTCCTGTATTATACACGTAATTTAATGGTCGTCCCCAGCATATAAACTGTAGCATCATTAGTAGGTTCTAAAAAAAAAGATCTAATGGAAAAACTGATAACTTTTAACAATCATTTATAACGGAACTTTTGTTTGAATAAGTTAGCACGTGGCAGTTTCTTAAAAAATAAGTTATTTGTTCTATAAAGGCAGCCCCTAACACTGTTTGTATCTGACAAATATTATACAATGTGAAATTAAACTAATTCATCTTTATGAAGAAGTAAAAGGGCTCTAATTAGTAAACGTAAAAGATCCGACTAATGCGCTCTCTGACGATGTCGGTCTTCTTGTATGGTTGTGAGGCTTGGATGCTCACTGCAGACCTCCAAAGAAGAATCAATGCGCTAGAGATGAGATGTTTCAGAAAGATACTGAACATCTCCTACACAGCGCACATCACAAACGAAGCGGTCCGCAACACAATGAGTACTGTCATTGGCCCCTACGAGTACCTTCTCACCTAAATTAAGAAGAGGAAACTACGATGGTACGGACACTTGACAAGATCTGAAGGTCTCGCAAAGACTATATTCAAAAGCACAGTCCAGGGAGGAAGGAAAAGAGGCAGACAACGGAAGAGACGGGAAGACAATATCAAGGAGTGGACCGGCCCGTCATTCAGTGACTCTCAAAAGGCAGCACAGGACCGGGACAAATGGCGTGAGATAGTGTGCAGTTCACGATGGTGACCCAACGAAGATTTAAGGGATAGTTCAAGTTAATTAAACTTGAATTAGTTGGTGGATGGATTCACAACTCAACAAAAATAATAAAAGAAATTATGCAATATGTTAATGTATACCATTTTAATATATACTAGAGATAACCCGCCAAAAATGACGGAAGCTTTTTTGACAGCACTATAAAACAAAATCGATCGCAGCGCCACCAAACAGCACTACATCCACACAGACAACGGGAATCAATAACATAAGTAACTTATCCTTGTTTGATAAATAAGAAATATTAAACTTTCTGAAATGTGCACAAAGTATTTCATAATTATAAATCCCCCAATGCTATTTTTACATCGTTCCCTTGTCAAAAATTAAAATATAAGCTAAAACAATGACGTCATATAATATATTTTTTTGCAGCGCGTCTTTAATTTATAATTATTTTGCACAACTTTTTGTGAAAAGGATTTTAATGGGTAAGCCCGAAAAAACCACATGAAGAGAATACAACAAAATTGATCGCAGCGCCACTATAATTACATCCATACATACATACAGACAACGGGAATTATGTACATTGATTTTATAGGTCAACATCAAATAATACATTTATCTATTTTATTATATCGCTAAAATAGACTAGTTATTATTTATTTATTTTGTATATTTATATAGCGCAGTACATCAGCCTGCGGCTGGGCTCACAGCGCTTACAAACATTTCCAACAACTTTACAAAAGACTGCAATGGAATCTTAATCTTCCGAAATATACACAACATGTTGTAGAAAAGTCAATACATGGACGTATCTCAAACATAGACTGTAGTCAGATGGAGCGAGATAAGCACACCTCATCGCATGTCCGCCAATAAAGTTCTCTTGGACAACAACAATATCTTCAGCATCATCTCAGTGTTACTCTGGTCACGTGGGCCAAGAGACCGAGCGTCGACTTTGGCGGTGTGAAACTGCCTGCATCTATTTTCCCTCACCCCCATGGCGGTTGCGCCTCTGGTAAACGTCACGTCAACGAACAGCTTTTCAAGGCTAAACACGATGTCTGATTCAAGTGCTTCCACTTGGCAATCACAGACAGTAGACGATGGCCTGTGTGTAGCTGCACAGATCGCCTACAAATGTGTTCTCTGCACGTGCTACTGACTGTGTCTTCAATCTTCACGAGAGATGATCTAACATCAACAAAGATGGCTGACACTGTCAGCGGTAAATGGCATAACAAATCTTCGCCACCAAAAATTTAAACGAAAACAGCACTTCATAAGTCTGTATTGACGAAAAGCTTAGCTCCACCAAATCAGCAATCGACGGCTGTCATCTAGTCACAACAACAATAAAACAATAAGTCAAACACATTCAGATCATCTTTCAATCAGGAGCTCGAGGCAAAACTGCCTGTTTGGCGTTGCCTCGTTCTTGTTACACAGAATGTGGATTTTTTTAAACTACATGTATTTAGAAAGTCTTTATCAAGTCACATATGTCAATATTTGTTGGTATATTTATATATTTGTTTTGTTTTATTGAAAGGATCCTGAAGGTTATGGCCAAGTACAGTCATTTTCTTTCAAGAACTGCGCTGACCCCAAGACGGAGATTCTAGTTCCCACTAACATCAATCTAAAGCCCGACCCCATTAGCATACCAGGCAACATCACGCTGTCGGGGCAACTTTCGATTAAATCCAACTTTGGCTCCCCTCTTAAAGTAAGTTTTTGACAGAAATCATACTGTGCCTCTCCTGCCCTGAAGTAGGTTTTTGAGTTAAATCTTACCGCGACTCACATCCCCGAAAGAATTTTTGTATGCAATCTTCCAAAGATCTTAAAAACCAAGTGAGCTTCATGATGTATCAATAGCTGATATGCGTTTCACATTGAATACAAGAATAATGTTTGTACTAAACAAGATGGTTTTTTTTGGTTTTAAAGTTTACTTTTTATTTTGGCTGAAGCCCTAAAAATGTCGTTTTTCAAAATTTTGGATGATACAAAGGGACAGTACTATTGACAATGAGGGAACACTAAGAATAAAAACAGTAAACTAGACGGCATGTCGATGTGAGTGATATGCTCCATGAAGTGAAATATGGGAATGAGAGGGACGATAAGTGACAAAGTGTGAAACAAAATATGGGAAAAAGGATGATGGATGATGGCTTTTCCTCCAGTGGACTTCTCCGTGCCTGTTTCCTGGATTCTGCCGATTCCTCTCTGAAAGGAAAAGAGCGAATTTCTGAACGTAGTCACTGTCCGGAGTTATTCCTTTTAAAATTTAAGGCACACATGATTCTCTTTACATCTATTTACAGCGTGAGCATATAATATGCTATGACTTCGGTTATTATTAATTTAGTCTGGAATGGGAATTATAATTACTTTTAGTTTTATATTTGGTCTATTAAGTTTTGAATCTTTGCTCTAAATATTGTGTCTATTAAGGATTCCGTATATTTTTGTCTATTGAAATTTACGTTAGTTCTGCACTGCCAAATCGCCCCTTAGAATAACAAGGTTCTATGTGCTGTCTATATTCTACCTGCAGTCGTAGGCTGATGACATGTTGAGTTGCGTTATGAGATTTAGGAATAGTGTTTAAAGCTATTGTTCTATCTATATGAACTGCGTAGCTTGTTCCGGCTATTGCCAAAAATACATAGACAACTGACTATATTACATTTGAAATAATAATAATTCATTTTAGGTAAATGTCTGGTGTGACGAGAGCTGAGATTAAATTCTTTATATAAACTATTAAACAATTACAGGTGAGTGTGGTGATATATAAAAAAATTCTCGGCCTTTGGATAAAGGTACCATGCAAAAACAATATCGGCTCTTGCACCTATAGTGACGTGTGTCCCATGTTCAAAGACAAGACATGTCCATCTCAACTGATCAAGATTGGCCTCCCTTGTCAGTGTCCGTTTCCTGCCGTAAGTTATTTTACCACTCGATCTTTAGAAGGGTAATTGTTAAAAACTGAAATACATTAAAAATCTTGATTAATCTTGCTAACATGATGGTTTCTACCCAGCAAATACACCACATTTCAAAATTACATATATTTTTAAACAAATTAATCCTTAAAGAAAAAAACAACAACTTTGATTAAATGTAAGATAATGTTATTGTCACAAGCGTCCTACTATTTGATCTCCTGCTTTGCTACCAAGGTTCAAACACTCTTTACATTACACAGAAATAATACAAGCCCATTGAATGAAAATTCCTTAACTGTCATTGCCTCCTTCACCCAACACAATGCCACAAGAGATACACCAAAAAATCATCACACACCATAACACAAAGTTTTTTTGTTGTCTCTTAACACCCCCCCTCCTCACGATCTTTTCAAAAAAAACAACCTGAAAACCCACACGGCGAATAACTCACAACAATATAATGAAGGAAAGTTGGTCATCCGTGACAGTTATTGGTCATGTGGTTTTGATGCCTTGCTAAAATTTATATTGTTTCAGGGAAATTTCAACTTGGACCCATTCGACATATCCATCTCAAGGTCATTACCTGTCAAGGTCAAAGGAGGAGTCAAAATTCACATCTTCGCATCTTACTTAAATTCATTGGTGACTTGTGGCGATCTTCAGTTTGATTTGGCTTGAGTACAATAGATTGTTACAGTGTAAAGATTACTGAATAATTTTTTTTAAAAAGAAAGCTGAAAAATAATCGCATTACGTCAATAAATGTCTTTGGTGACTGCAGAGTTCTGGCTACTTTGTATAAAAACTGGTTACACTAAATATACTGAGCAATTGCAAACTTCCACTTTTCACTCTGCAAACATGAATTATTATTTTAAAAAAATGTAATTTCCTGCTTTGTAAAGTACTTTAAAGACACACATATTCCATTGCATTTTAAAAGCTGAATATTTTTGTAACATATTTTGTTATAATGCCATAGCGTGATTTTGCTAACATAAAAAGAAAGAACGCCCTTCATCCAAGGGACCCAATTTCTGTCTTCACAGAGACTTGAATCCCCGACTCTCAGTATTGAAAGATTCTACTTTGGCATGCCACTACAAAAGCTCTTAATAAAAACTCCCTTTGAAAGCTAATAAAATATAGAAATTAAGCATTTTCAAGCGTTATGTGAAATCCAAAATAATACAAATTAATTAAATAATATAAAAAAATATAAACCTAAGTTGTGTTTATGCGTATGTCTGATTATTTGTTTGTATGTTTTATTCAAGAATATGGGGCCCTTGCACAACATGGAATTCATGTTTTAATCTCACTGACATGCCAACGATTCGCCAAGCTTACTCTCTCCATAGCTATATATAACCTTGTTTCTACTATATTCCCCTTATTATTCTTTCTTGATTTGGATAACATCGCTGCTAAGTTTTAATTTTATTAGTTCGTCCAAGAAGACTTTTTGCCGAAACTTTCTTTGTTCTGTGTCGTCATGTCAGGCAGAAAAATCCTGCTTTAATAACATATATAATTATTTAAAAATTAAAAATATTAAAATATTTACACCACAATGAATGAGACTAAATTACATACTGAATATTTTTGATATAACCTATACTAATAAAAGCCAACGCTCTGACTCACTGACTCACTTATCACTAGTTCTTCAATTTCCCTTGTAGGTAGAAGCATGAAACTTTGGGAAGTTGTTGGGTACCCCCTCTCGACGAAAATTGGCGAAAAATAATTTTACAATTCCCGTTCATGGGGAGCCGGGGGCCCAAATGTAGTTTTTTCCTAATATGAGCTTTATAAAAGATGAAAATCCCCAATTCGCCTATTTCAGGTGTAGGTAGAAGCATGAAACTTTGTGAAGTTGTTGAGTACACTTCCGCGATGGTAACACGGGAACAAATATTTAAATTATCACTTATTGGGGGCCGGGTGCACAATTGTAGTTTTTTTTTCTTTAAATGAGCTATACAAAAATTGAAAATAACTAATTCTCCTAATTCAAACCTCAGAGAGACATAGGGATAAAAACACTTTTCTTATTCCGTATGCAAGAACAAACACATACAATTCATCGTTCTTCCCATCCGGAATTCGGACTTGGAATGGGTTGCCTGAGGAAAGCAGGAAAAACCAACACTCTATCAACATGTACACCTCTAATAAAATGCAAGACTAGACATAAACCATGGAACTATAGAAGGAACGTCTGTAACAGATACGATAAAATAAGATCAGATACATCCCATCTAAAAACGCAGTTAAACAGTCCCAGGGGAAAAAAACTGGTAAGACGCAAGACTACTGAGGGTTCTTTATTGCTTGCGAAGAGTCATTGTCAGCAGCCTCCTTGTCCAGGCTTTTGAGAGCCCAACAGCTCTTGAGGTATTGGACAGAATACAAGACTCTTCGTTTTGTTTGCAGGGCGTTACATACCACACCCAACAGCTACTGTATAAATTATATCGGAAGTACAGCCCCTGTTGCAAAGATGACAAAAGGCTATCAATATGCGTAATATAATGCGTGAGCAGTAATGTGTATCTTCTGGAGTATAAAAAAGCAGATTTTGAGGTTTAACTCCACAGGCAATTGTCGCAGCATTCCAGCCTTGATTTGAGTAGAAAGACAGGTACTGCATCGTTTCTTTTTTTAAATTTTGATTGAGAACGCATCGGACCAGGACACTTCTATAACAGAAACAATACTTTGACGCGTAATCACTACACAATGCCGTCTATTTCAGTGTATGCAGTTGTAGAAGCAATGGCTTCTAAACATTTTTAAAAAAGCATCTAAAAATTATCAAATTATATGATGCGATGGCCAGCTTAAGAAGATTTGTGTAAGAACCATACACAATCACCTCGTCTCTTCACCGATGAAATTCATGATACACCACGAGACAGATGGCACGAACAGCGTCAACACAGTTTGAAGGATCAGCGTGGCATCTTTTCTAAAGCTCATCCACACATAATTTGCGAGATACCTTAAGACAAAGAAAGAGCCCTTTGGCATGTAGCAAATTTTAAGGGCAAAGACCTGAGAAAGACATGAGAAGATGCATGAGTCGATACGCTGAGACATGCTTGTTCAATATCAAGAAAACCGTCTACATTTTCTGAGTTGCTCACCTAATTTTGAAGTATCAGCAGAGAAAGTATATAGTTACATCAAAAGAAACGCTGATGTCCACTAGGACCAAAAAACATCAGATCACCGCAGTCAGTCCTAATGGTTTTTAGGGCTAGTCGTAAAATGGACAGGAATTGATGGTAACGCATAAGCCAGCTGGACTAATCACGTGATGTAAAGCTGATAATAAAAATACTTCCATAAATTGTTTGATTTACGAAATGTTTACCATATTTGTAAAAAAATTGTAAATGCTAATATGCTAAATTTTTTTTTACTTTTCCTAATAAAAAACAAACTATTTCATTGCATTTCTTTATATTCTATTCTATAGATATAACCTAACTAGCTGAGTTAGTTTGTTTTACAGCACAATAAAATTTAAAACTATTTAAGCACAACTTTACATTAATTAAACTGAGATTATCCATCCATTTATCGTTTGTGCAGTGTGTAGTCGATGACAAATAGTAAGACAATATATACAATGGCAATGATCATCATTCTGCATGGAAGATTTTGGTATTTCTAGTCAAACAACTTCACCAGCTGAGAGTTGAATATTTGCGGTGATCTCCGGTCGCGTACGAATAACCGACTGAAAACAAACAGTGATGTTTCATTAATCTCTTTCATTCAAAGCCATTCGTGTTTTATGAACTAGAAGAGAAGCTGAATATTTCAACTACAGCCAAACACCAGACTGCTGCATCTGTAACATAAAACAACGCAATCGCTCACTTAACTCTGTTGAACTACTTTTACCTTAAGTCTAATTCTAAAATATAATTAACAACTTTGTTTAGTTCACGCGAAAGTATTTAATGTAATATTAAAATTGTTTCTTTGCAGCTGCCAAATATTAGAAAATAATTTATTCTCTTTAAGTTCAAATTACCATTGATCGTCAAATCCTATAAAGGACACGGTTCGCTAGTAACTGTAGATCTTGGTTCAGTTAACATTTAAGCTTGGCGCTTTGGCTAATGGGGAATTAATTTGATTTATTTTTTGGATAAATGAATATGGCGTGGACAGACAGAACTCAACGTAGTGTGATGAATTATGTACATTTTCAAGGACTGCACTTTGGACTTGTCCGAATGTTTTTCTATGAATCTAATACATTGAAGTAAAAAGTGAAGTCTGCACGATATAATATTCATCCAAGTCGATGCTATTTTTTTACAATTCATCCATCAAATTATGTAGGCTTCTGTCTTGCCAAACATAATCAGACATATCTAAGGTTTAATAATGTTTTCATTTTTTTAAAAACTTTCCAAGATTAATCTTTTTTGAAGGTTTATTAGTGAAAGAATACCACTTGACAAAGAAGATACAAAGGCCTAAATTCAAAGAATTAACAGCAAGCAATCGTGAAGTTTCAATGTTTCCCTGCTCTAAAAGTTCTTAGTTGTCGTTAAAAATTTATGGCGACCCGAAATTCATTTTATATTCTAGTTTAATGTCTGTTTTCTCTTTTAATACAATTTAAAAAGAAACCCGGAGGAAATAAAATTCACTTCAATGGAATTTCCGAACATTTTCTAGGGTTCCAAAAATATATTTCGGGGGAAAAAAGTATACAATAATTTAATTAAGACTCTTAACAATATCTAGCTTAAAGATGATGAAGATATGGTATGGCATTGGAAAAAGTGGATTGTAGGAAACTTTGATAATGATAAATCTAAAACTGAACATAAAGTTATGGTACATTAAAACATTTACACCAACTGATGCATCGTAAAGCTAAATACTTTTTTGAGGCACCTTTATTCATACACACACAGTCTACAGCATAGACCTATGCAATAATCACATTACTAGGGTTCTTTGTCACCTCTTAAGCCTCGCGTATTTCACATCATCTATGTGTTTCAACTAAAAGTAAAAGCTATTATTTAGAATACAATTTTTTTTCAAAATCAGCATACCACATCTTCCTTTAAAAAAAAATCTGAATGAAAACGAGGCTACCACTGTTTGTATTCAGTTGCCGAGCATAAAGACATTTTCAAAACCGTAAACAAAATCTAAACCAAAAAAATGTTGGTGGGAGATATTTAGGTATGGGTTGGATATAAAGAAATAATAACTGTGGTTTAAAAATAATAATTTAACCTTTGGATATTCTTCTAATAAACGTTTCTGACTTAGGTAATAGTTATTGAAATGTCGTTGAAACAGAAACTTAGAAGCAGGTTTAGTACGTACGTGTTGCCGTATACAATTCCTCGCCACGTTGGATTTATGGCTATGAAATATTTTTTAATACAGGTTTTTAAATTAACTTAATATCCGATTGAACAGTCTGATTGTTTCATAGCGCTCTTTATATAAGTAAAATTGTCAAAGGGGCCGTCCATAAAGTATGTGGGGCTCCAATGGGGGGGGAGGGGTGTAAGAAAGTATGACAGTTTGTGACAGGGGGGAGGGTGGTAAGGCCATGTGCGTTGTCGCACATTTATTTTTTTAATATATATTTTTCTAAATTATTTTTAAAATATTTTTAGTAGAATTTAAAAAGCTTTAAAACCAATTTTCAAAACTTTTGTGAATCATTTTAATTAGATTTATGTCAAAATAGCATGAAATGCGTATCTCCTGAATTTGTTGTTCATAAATCTGAATTGGATGCAGCAGGGCTAATATAAGGATCAGGATTTGTCTGACAATCTTGTTCGCACTATCATATATTTCACTCAACTTGTGAAATATTAGGACATAAAATGTTGCGACAAAGTACGAAGCTCATAATTCAACGTTTTACCTTCGAGATTCTTCTTCCTCTAATCCCGATCAACCAAACAAGATCAAGAGCAGATGCAGATTCTCATAAATTTCCTTCCTTGCTTATAGAACAAACTCTCAAATTTGATGAAATTATGCTGAGATCAACAGGAGTTTTCAAAGTACAACCATATGATCTTTACTGTCTATCTTTGCAGACAAGCTTGCTTCATCGAATTTGCAAAGTTTGTCACTTATATTTTGCCTAACAAACAATGTTGAAGAAACATGCAGGGCAACACAGATCTCGGGCTCAGGAGAATGTGCCCACCCAAACTATTCAAGAATCAACTCAGATCAAACGCATCCGTACTTTGAGAATCGGTTCTAGAAAGAAAAGAGAACCTATGGCAGTTATTGCCAGAAGAGAAAATGTACATGCAAAAGCTGTTGAGTGGCTAGATGAGGACGAGTTGATCTGTCTGCAATTATCTACCAGGAAACGATGCTGATGAAAGACTGATGTCAGTCATAACTATGGATGAACACTTCACTTCACCGTTGTAAGATGATGTCCAGTGAATATTTTTGAATTAAACATAAGTCACAGGACCATAATAAGTAGATTCAATATAGCACATGAGTTGATCACATAATTTGTCAATCTAGTCTTTTTTTGAGTAAATTGTTTTCTTTCCTTTCTATTATTAATCACTGGGTGAGGTCAATTTTCGCTAAAGTACTTATTATCTTGTGTCAATAGATTGCATAATCGGATGATTATCTAAAACTTGACCTCTGACCTCACCCATTGTAAATGAAAAGGTAGCAGATAATCGCAAGTCTACTTTTTGGAAGTTTTATTTTCAAATTCTATCTAGATTGAGTTACTGTTTCATTGAACAACTGTGACAACTGTTGACAATTAACTATTCTACTATTGAAGTCATTTTAATAATCTGATAGGTACTTTAAGTAGGGGTGTACCGGATTTCGGCTCCAGATCCGGCAAATCCGGAATCCGGTTATTTTTACAAATCCAGCTTCGGCTCGGCAGGATTTTACTTCATAAATCCGGCCTTATCCAGCTCCGGCCAGATTTCAAAATTTTGAATCCGGTACATCCCTACTTGAAAGTGGACATGTTATATTTCAGTACAGTTTAGTAGTGAAGTATATTTTAAGTATTAAATTTAATATTTTAATTAGGTGTTGATTTAAAAAAACAAAATTCTAAAGTTCGACGTACTGTGTCCCGAGATTGTTGACAGTTTGTGACAGGGGGAGGGGGGTCAAAAATGGTCAAAAATAGCGTGATCTACTTTATGGACGGCCCCTAATAATGAGAAAACTACATTTTTCAAATGTATATTCCTAACCTACTGAAAGTTGCATTCTCAAATATACTCTCAGCACACAATTTTGTTATATTATAGCCAGAACGGCGAACTTAAATTTTCGCAAACACATACATATTTAACATATAAATTTTAATGTTGAAATATTTTCAACTATATAATAACACTTTTGAGGCAGTACACTCCCAATGCAAAGCGCGGGTATCTTTCTTGTTGAATATAAAACATTAAATTTGATGAATAAGGTCTAATTTGTCTTAAATATGTTTTCTTTTTCCACTCTGCCTAAACTCGAAACTTCTTATAGAATTTCTATCCCTTTTCGATGGTCAAAAATGATCGTCTCAGTTTCCCCGTCAGAAGGATGCTGTTCGTTTAAAAACTATGCTAAATTGGATGGTATTTGGATTGTCTCATCATTAGTTATTTATTTATAACTAATTTAAATATAGAACACATTTGTTTTACACATTTCTGGTAAAAAAAGATCAAATACATATATAATTACTCAATAGTATTTATATATGCAATCTTGTGTCGCTAATATTAAATTAGGTATACTTTATTTGGTTTTATGATACAGCTTATATAAATTTATTCAATAAAGTAATATTGATATTTTTAGAAAACCTCAATTTATTTCTTTCATTTATCTCCTGAATGTCAATCTACTGAGTTACTTTGTAAATTATTTAACCTTTAGGAAGTGGCTACAAAGAGCTTGTAATAGTTGAAGCGGACCGAGATTTTCTCTACCATTTCCTCCATAACACATTTATAGTTTCTCTAAAAATTTACACTCCTCGATGTTAGATAAGCATTGCCATATAGGGCAAAACATCCCTATCTCATTTGATATTACTTAGGAACAACCCTAATATTTTTGCGTTTCATCACCCCTCCCCCAGGAATCCAAGCACATGTGATCGTGTCTAAATAGTGTTAATGAAAGACAAGGTGTTTGATAGCTAAACAAGAATGCAAAAAGATTTATAACTTTCTTTCTGACATGGGATGAAAAAAATCTCAAATTATATATACTCTGCTATGTCCGTTCGTAACGCTAGATTTTAGAAAGCGCACCGCTAAAAGACGTGGTTGAAGACAAGACTTGCAAATTTATTCTATCGCCAAGCGACGTGTGTGACTAACATCGTACATCAAGCAAAAACCTCGTACTATAGTAATACAATACTCACAAGTAGTACAAGTAGGCAACTATTTAATGTATGTAATAACCTCAGATGGAGTGGTAAAGATGTGGTCCTTCCCTCTGTATATCCATTGCATCAACAACCAGATACATGTATTTTTTTTACAAACAAAATTTCCGAAATTCGGGCTGAGCTTGACAGAACGATTTTACCACCTCATAATTTATCTTATTCTTTTGCTGTGAGGTCAAACTTTAAAATTTTCCAACCTGTTACGGACAATGAGGTCAAAGCTGTTATTCTTAAATCTTGGCCAACGTCCTGCTCTCTTGATCCAATCCCCACTCCACTGTTGGTTGAGTCACTAGATCTCTTACTCCCAACATATAGTAAATGAGTCTAACATCTGGTTCTTTTCCCACCTTATTTAAATATGCTGTAATAAAACCATTGCTAAAAAAACAACGGTTAGACCAAAACAATTTAAACAACCATCGACCTGTGTCTAATATTTCATTTATATCGAATGTCATAGAAACACTTGTCTTAAAGCAACTTTTGCTTATCTTAACGACAACACTCTTCTAAGTCCTAATCAGTCGGCCTACGGACCTTGTCGCAGCACAGAGACCACCCTGTTGAAGGTAACAAATGACCTGCTCGCACTGGACAGTGGGAAAATCTCTATATTGGTCCTTTTAGATCTTAGTGCAGCCTTTGACACGGTCGACCATCAGACATTGCTAAAAACCCTGCAAAATTATTTGGGGATTTCTGGCTCAGTTCTTGCTTGGATTCAATCATACCTATCTAATAGATCACAGGTGGTATCAGTAAATGGCTGTATCTCTCACAGAGCTGACTTGGTTTATGGTGTGTCTCAAGGCTCCGTTTTGGGTCCGGTTCTTTTCGTAATGTATACAAGGCCAGTACTAACTACTGCTCGAAAAGCATTCAGTTAAATGCCAATCATTTGCAGATGATACTCAGCTTTACACTCACACTGATCCCTCTGATATTGACTCCACTGTCCTATTTATGCAAGAGTGCATTGGTGGGGTAAAGTCTTGGATGACTTTCAGCAAGCTCAAGCTGAATGACGATAAGACAGAAGCAATCCTATTTTGCAACAATAAATCACGCAGTACTTTGTCTCTTCCTAATTCTATTCAGGTGGCTAGTTCTGATATACTGTTCAAAACATCGACTAGGAATCTTGGCTACATTATTTCTGACAACATGTCTACCAACAACTTCATCAATCACATCTGTCGCTCTGCCTACATCGCCATTCGTCAGATCAGATCATTCCGTCATTACTTAACAGTTAGTGCAACAAAAACTCTAGTCTGTGCTCTTGTTCTAGCTCGCATTGATTATTGCAATTCTCTTCTGTCAGGTGCGCCAAAACAATGCATTGAAAAACTACAGAAAGTTCAAAATTCAGCTGCCAGAATAGTTGTTAAGGCAAAAAAAAACAAAAAAACATGACCATGTTACTCCGCTACTTTACTCACTTCATTGGCTACCTATACAAGATCGAATTGATTACAAACTGGCTGTTCTCTGTCACAACTTCTTTTCTGACTCATCTCCTTCCTATCTTACTGAACTTCTGTCGGTCTACTCACCCAGTCGTAAGCTACGCTCTTCTGCAGACTAACACGTATTCTCTGTGTTCCTAAGATACGAACTAAAACTTTTGGCGAAAGGGCTTTCTCTTTTTGTGCGGCCAAACAGTGGAATTCTCTACCATTACACATCCGTAGTATTCGAACTACCAAGTCCTTCAAGACTGCACTTAAAACGCATCTTTTCAAAATGTATTTACAAAATTGAAGAAAAAACATTTGTTTTAATGATTAGCGTATAGCTTATGTGTAATGTACTGTCCTTTATATAGTTATTATGATATGAATGATTATTTAATTATTATATGTATGTTATGATCTCAATGTAAAGCGCTGTGAGCCTGGTTCCCTACTGGGATACAGCGCTATATAAATTATCAATTATTATTATTATTATTATTATTATTATTATTATTATTATTATTATTATTATTATTATTATTATTATTATCTAATGAAGCTAATGTAAAAGTTATGGATAGAATATGGTATTTTAACATCATAATTTGCCTCTCACATGTAAGCAGAGGTGTGCCTCGTTTAAAAAAAATGTGGGAGTGCGCTCCCCTAAACGTTTTCGTATATTCGTATATAACAGTAATGGTTTAAGTTGCTGTAGGAGAATATGATATATATAACATATAAAAATTGTGAAGTTTTTTGAGAATATGGAAAAAAAACTACCGATTCCATAAACCAGAAAGTACAAAAATTGAATTTAACTTAAAGTAAACAATGAGAATTTATGAGTCGAGATCAACAGAGCGTGCTTCTTGCAGCAATAATTCACTTCGTTCCGTCATGATTTTAGCAATATATTAATTTTTTATACAGCAAAGATATAAAAACATGATTGTATGTCCTTTTTGCATTACTACACCACTCATCAGATCGCCATAAAACTCTGGGAATTTTTTTTTAGTTCACTCCTGCAAAGGTTTCTGGTAAAAATAAAATAAATTAATTGCCATTCATTGGGGACCTGGGGCCCAAAAAATGAGCACTTCCTCTAGAATCGGGTTAAGATATCCCTTTCATTTACCACTGAAATATTGAAAGAAACCTACGTATAGGATTTAATAATTATATATGAAACTAGTGTATTACTCGTCAAAAATGACGGAAGTTTTCAAAATGGATATATTTCAGTTTTTGTAATTGTCCCTTTTGCCTGAAAGCCGCATAGTTAATAATCAGAAAATGTAGAGACCAAGAGAGAGAAATTAAATCTCTTTTCCATATTGAACAATTTTATGCGGGCGTTTCAAAATAGCTTTTTTTCTGTTTTAGTTTTTCATTTTTTTTTCATTTTTTTTTCAAGACCATTTTTTAGCTGTGCGCTTTCTAAAATCTAGCGTTACGAACGGACATAGCAGAAGCATTTGACAAAGTTCACCACCTTAGTTTACTTAAAAAACTTAACTACTTTGGAATCTCAGGTTCCTTACATCACTGGATCCAAGACTTCCTTTTGGGCAGGGAGCAAACTGTAATAATTAATGGATCTAAATCTGCACCAATAAAGGTTAACTCAGGAGTTCCTCAAGGAACTGTGCTAGGTCCCTTACTCTTTTTAATTTATATAAATGATTTACCCAACAACATCTCAACAGGTACAAAAGTTAGGTTATTTGCTGATGATTGTATAATCTATAGAACAATTAAATCAGAACAAGACAGCAAAATTTTACAAAAAGACTTAGATGAATTGATAAAATGGAAAACTAACTGGAGTATGTCTTTCCACCCAGAAAAGTGTCAACTGTTAAGAGTAACAAAGAAAAAGAAACAAATAAATTCAAAATATTACATTCATGGAAAAGAACTGACCCAAACTAAAGATGCAAAATACTTAGGAGTCTCAATAAATGAGAAACTATCATGGAATCCCCATGTCAATGAAGTTATTAAAAAATCAAACAAAACCTTAGGCTTTATAAAAAGAAACTTTAACAAATGTAATAGAGATATAAAACTTAAATGCTACCTCACTTTGGTGAGACCTGTACTAGAATATGCATCTTCTGTATGGGACCCATCCACCAAAGAAAACATTGATAAACTAGAACAAATTCAAAAAAGAGCTGCAAGATTCATTACTGGAGAATATTCGAAACTGACAAGAATAACACCATTAGTTAAATCATTAAACCTTGAAACACTAGAGGATAGAAGAACCAAAAGCAAAGTAGTAATCATACATAAAGCAATTAATTCTAATTTAGAAATACAACACAACGATTACTTAATACAACCCTCAGATAGACATAAGGATAAAAACACCTTTCTTATTCCGTATGCAAGAACAAACACATACAAGTTTTCCTTCTTCCCGTCCGGAATTCGGGCGTGGAATGGGTTGCCTGAAGAATCCAGGAAAACCAACACTTTATCAACATTTAAATCTCTAATAAAAATGCAGGCCTAAACACAAACCATAGATAAGCGTAGGACGCAATAATCTTCTGTATAGAAGGACCGTCTGTAAACAGATAAGATAAGATAGCAGAGTATATATTTTGATTATATATACGAATATATATGTTATGATAAAACCTCCAAGCTTAGGCTCCGCGTTATATAAGTTTGCATGAATAATAATGATATAATCAGGATAATTTTAAATGCATAGTGAATTACACACAGCATAAGGTGATATTACAGCAAAGAAGTTTGAAGTTCGAAGTATTATCAAATATTGCTGAGGAGTCAGCCGGACGTTAACTTGCGTCATTGAATAGTGCGCACCAATTTTGAGTGCACCAATAATACAGCTCAATGCGTTAAAATAAATTATGTGACTGTAATGTGATCCACATCAAGTACATCTATGATTTGAAGCAGTTT